>VZQC01014891.1:2132305-2155446 GCA_009823505.1 Rhizomys pruinosus
TCTTAATTTTCTCTTTTCCCTATTCCATATGCGATCGTAGTGGTTTTTTTTGATTTCATAGTGTCCCATAGTTCCGGTTGTTCAGTTTGTGTATTTTTAAATTTTTCATAATCTTATTTGAGTTTTTTAGTTGATCTGTGTTATCTTCCAGATCTGTTATTCTTTGTTCTGCTTCCTCCATTTTATTTCTGAGGTTTCCTTTCCTTTCCTTGTGATAAGTTTCTATTCTTTCATTTCATCCTGTGATTTCCTTATATATCCATTTCCTTATGAGTTTCTCAATCTCTCTTGGTGCTCCTTACTTCGTTGGTTGGCTCCTTTTCAGTGTTTCTACTTCCTTAATGTTTGTTTTTTTCCTCTCTCGTCTTTCTGGAGTTGTCAATCTCTTCCTTTAGTTTTTATTGTATCCCTCTAGTCCTTTTTGAGTTTTTCATTCTCTCTCTTTACTTCTCTGAATTCTTCTTTATGTTCTTTAATTTCTCTGCATAGGTCTGCAATTATTCCTCTAAGTCTGTTTCTGGGGTCACCTCCTCCAGGGATCTATTGTAGCTGTCTCCTACCGGTTGGTAGAGCTTGGTGATGATTATCCTGCACCTTTCCCATGTTGTCTCTTCTTCCTCTTGCATGTGGGTTTCCTTTTTGTGATTTCAAATCTCAAATGCCTTTCAGTTTGTTGAAAGCTGAAAGCTTGTTTTATTTTGCTTGTCTCCTTCCAATGCCTTTTTTTTTCCCGCTTCCTTCCCTCCTCCTTGTTTATGGAGGGCTGTTGACCTCTAGGTTTCAGGCTTTTCACTTTGTTTATATATTGGATACGGAAGTCTCTTCATTTCCTGTTTAATGTTCTCTTAATCCACTGATACTGCTCTTCCTCAATTCCAGTTTCGTTGCGGGGGGGGGGGGGGGGGGGGGGGGGGGGGGGGGGGGTCCTTCCAGCACCCCGGTACCTTTCTGGAGCGGTGGCGGGCTTGTCCTGAGCCCTGCCCGGCTCAGGACCCCAATGTGGCGTCTGTGCCTGACTCCAAAGCCAGGATCCCCTCCCACTTGTGACTATGGGGTGGGGGCGGGGCCGCCCAGCCGGGTAGCCATGCTTTGGCAGGAATTAGGAGTTGGGTCTAGGTCCGCCAGTCACCGGGCCCCCTTTGCCACAACTCAGCAAATCAGTTATCCTGCACCCGTGGGTCAATGCCCTGATTGTACCTTTCTGGAGCGGTGGCGGGCTTGTCCTGAGCCCTGCCCGGCTCAGGACCCCAATGTGGCGCCTGTGCCTGACTTCAAAGCCAGCTTACTTTTTATTCTTTATGTGTATGAGTGCACTGTCTGCATGTAGCTTGGTGCAGCACCCATGTCGTGCAGTGCAGCAGAGGTCAGAAGAGGGCATCGGATTCCCCTGGAACTGGAGTTAAAGACGGTTCTTAGCTGCCATGTGGGTGCTGGGGATCGAACCCGGGTCCTCTGCAAGAGCAGTCGGTGCTCTTAATCACTGAGCCATCTCTCCACCCCCTAAGTTCTTATTTTTAAGTATAGTCATTTCTCTGTTACTCAGGGACTTACTGTCCAGATGTGTGTTATTTGGAGCTCTTGCTTTCTGGTGTTTGCCAGTTCACTGCTCATTCACAGGAGTACCAGCTTTGCTGCATTTGTTTCTACTTCTGGTAAAAGATTTGGTGAGAGAGGCTATGGGTGCAAACTAGATCTTTAGATTATCCATGTGCTCCCTTCCTAGCATGACCATGAATAATCAAGAATTGACTGTGCAGAGAACATGAAATGCAAATAGGCATCAGATAAGGAAAATGCCCCAAATAAAATCACTAGGAATGCCTGAAAGGGGCGACGAAGTAGGGAGGGGCACCTTTCAAATATAACATGGTGCTACCTGGGCATCTCTCAAGTGTCTCCAGAGAAATGATTCAAAAATATGTAACAGTACCTCATGACTCCATTTCCCTGTGAGGAAAATGCCTTCACTATTGTGCAATATCGAAAAGATACGTGGTGACTTAGCAGAGCCATGGAAATAATCCCATCAAGAAAGTGTGCAATTAGAGTTTGTTAACTTCCTAGGTGTGCACTAAGGATATTAAGATGGCAAGGCACAGCTCCTGCTTACATTATGGTTTAGAAGCATATAAATAAGTTATTTCAGATCAGCTAGTCTAATCCTAATGTAAAGGAATTCCCAAAGTCTGACAACCCAGGGATGTCTTTTTTATATGAGGTATTACTTCTGTAAACTAGCAAGGGATGATTAGGATTAGATAGTTTAAGGAAAAGCTAATTTTAGACAGACAATAACATGTTCAGGAGATTTGAATATTTTGTGACAGACATAACAGTTCCATACCATTGATCCTGAAGTGTAAATCACATGCAATCAGATAACAAGAAAAAAAATAGATAAACCAGCCAGGAAATTACCATAATTAACTTTGCTAAGAAACTTGGGCTTAATCTAATAAATGACAAGAGGCCATTGAAATTTTTTGACAATGAATGGGGTAATTAAACAGTGTTTTAATTTGATCATTCTAGAAAGATGGGTTTGGCGGGTTTGAACAACAGGAAAAGGAATCTGAAGAAAGAAATCTGTTGAAACTGCCATGAAAATTAAGATGAGAGCATTTTAACTAAACAAAGATAGCTGAGGCAAGGAAACTGTCAGTTCTTGAAGCTGTTGAACATAGGAAAGGCAAAGGGAAGGAAAGGCAGAAAACAGCAAGGAACAAGTGGCTTGGTGGCTGACAAGTTGAGACTATCCAAGAAGATATAAAAAGTTCGCATCACATGTTCAAATGTGAAGTGCACATAAATTAGAACTGACTGTGCACATTTGAGTGTCATCACTCCATCACTGTCGTAAGTGTTCTAATAAAAGACTGCACAGATTTCCCAAGAATTACCCCAAGCCTCTGACAATGTTAATGGGTAACCAATGGCTAGAGTTACTGTGTTAAGTAAAAATAAAGGTGTTTATAAGACAGTCCATAAAGAAAACTGAAAATGGCTAAAACCAAGAAGAAAACAAGAAGGAAATAGTATGCTGCTTCTTTTCTGCTTTCAATGGTATTGACTAGCGTGAATATGGCCTCACAGTTGCATTAAAAATAAATCCCGTGCTACAGTGCTGCACCAGGCTATACCATCCCCAACCTCACAGCAGCATCCTTTTTCAAGAGTTCAAACTCCATTTACCCATATAAAATCTACTAGCTCCATTATAAACAGATTTCCTTTAAAACATGATGAAGCATATTCTATTATTGCTAACAGATATGTTCAACATTTATATAAGAATTTTGAGATAAAATCAAAGTACTTCATATAAAAGCGTGTTTTTTCTTGAAGATTTATGTGTTCGCCACAGTTTTGTTCCAAGTGTTTTTCTTAAAGGAATATTAATTTGATGATGTGATAGAACTTGGACATATTACAGATTGAAAGTTAAAATGTAATGAACATATTTATATTTATAATATTCCACCCCAATGTATTAATGGCATGTTTGTTCCCCAAGTTATCTTATGGTTTTATTGACTGAGGCAATATAAGTGCACTGCTTTTGGATGCAACTGAAAATGTGATAATGACCTCCAACAATGCTAATTTAAGTATTCATTTCCATCCATCTCAGCAACTGGCAGCATCCATCAATTACACCATTAGCTGCCCAGTGATTGCAGCTGCAAAAATCAGAATTAGCGTCGAAGCTGCTGTCACTCACCTGAAATTTTACAGTTCTAATTAGTGAGCCAGGAAGCCTGTCAACAACTAAATGTTGAATGACTGGCCTGCAAAGGCGGCCTTCTCCAGCCCTTGCCTGGACGCACTCAGCCAGTATTCTTGTCATTTCCTCCCAGTACAGAACTCAAACTCAGGCTGGAGAGATGGCCTAGTGGTTAAGAGCGCCGACCGCTCTTACAGAGGACCTGGGTTCGATCCCCAGCACCCACATGGCAGCCGAGAGCCGTCTGAAACTCCAATTCCAGGAGAACTCCAGCTCCAGGGGAATCCGAGACCCTCTTCTGACCTCCGCGGCGTTGCACGACACGGGTGCACAGACTTGCATGCAGACAGTACATTCATACACATACAAAAATAAATAAAATTAATAATAAAAAAAAAATTTTTTAAAAAGAACTCAAACTCATCTTGACTTCTGGTAATACTCCTCTACTGGTGAGATGCCCTGTGAATAGATCCTGCAGTCTGTAGAGAAGCTGGCACCCACTCCCATTGCCTTATATCTATACCACCGGCATTTGCAAGTCCTGATATGGAAGCTTTTGAGAACTTCATAGGTGCCAGGCACTTAGGTGGCATATACATCCTAGTTTCATTTCTGTTGCTCTGACAAAAGCCCTAACCAAAGAACAGCACAGGAGGAAGAAGGCTTTATCTGGCTTACATTTCCAGGGAAGGGTCCAGTTTTGCCAGAATGACCTCCGTAGCCGAGAGCAGAGAGTGAACAAGCCCATGGATTTTTCTCTGCTCTTACACTCTGCCCAGGGCCCAGCCCAAGAAATGGCACAACTCACATTCAGGATGGGTCTTCCCATCCAGTTACCAGTCAAGAAAATTCCCTACAGACTGCTCACAGACCAATCAGCTCTAGATAATTCCTCACGCACACTCTCTTCCCAGGAGATTCTAGGTTGTATCCAGTTGACAGGCATGAACCCACTCCACAGGCATGATCCCACCAGCACAGGCATGTGCCCACCCCTCAGCTTCATGCCACCTGGCCTCAGTGGCAAGAGCTAGGGCCCAGGCCTTGGCCGCCTCTCAGAGCAGGTGACCAGCAGCTGCAAGCACTCCATCCAACCTCCAGACTATGTTGTTCCTCTGCCACTCTCCTGCCCGGGGCCTGACAAGCAGTTGGACCCTGAGCCTCACACCCCTGGTCAGCCAGCCATCATCACCCTCACACAGGTGACCAACCCCAAGGAGGACAAGGGCAGTTGCCCTAGCACAGGCAAGAGAGGACTTAGCAAGATAGAAAGAATATGGCTGGAAATCCAAGATGGCCATGGTGATGGCCTTCCCCAAAATGTGACTCCAGGAAGAATATGTCCCATCACTGGTTGGCCCTGGTTAAGGAGGAAGAGACAAACTGGAACTTTGACTGTCTGCGAAAAAGCAAACAAACAAAAAACATGAGGTCAATCTGTCTCTTTGAGCAAAAGCAAGAAGTGGCATTCTCCAATACTGACGATCCTCTAGTGAGAAATTCAAGCAAGGTTTCCCAAAGTGTTCTATATTAAAGAAGTATAATCATGTGGACTGAGCAATGGACACAGGAAAATAGTAGCAGCCAGCATAACTAATCCTGGAACTGTGACTGCCTCCCATGGGCCTGAAGCTGTGGTAGTCTCTCATGAGCCTGAAGCTGTAGTTGTCTTTCATGAGCCTAGAGCTGTGTTTCTTTCCAATACCACTGGAGCTGTGGTCTCTTCCCTGGAGCCTGGAGCTGTGTTCCCCTCCCATGAGCTGGACCTGTGCTTGTTTCCCATAAGAGCACGGTTCTACGATACTCTGGAGACTGGATGGAGGACTTCCCAATGTTGGACAGCAGCTGAGGCCTTCCCTGAGTGACTGCATTACCCATAACCCCCACCCCCAGGGTCTGTTTGTTCATAGCGTGGCTTTGCCTCTGTGTTCAGCTTATGCTGGGGACAGGGGAGGTCTCTGTCATTTGCAGAGTCTAGTCTTGGGAAGACTGACTCTCTTCCCTAAGGGCCAGCTGTGGTCTTGCATCCACATGTGCTCCTGGGCATCCAGGCCTTGATATTGGGTTTCTCCCATTTCCAGGCACCAAGAGGCTTTCCATTATGTATCTATTGCTCTTCTTTGGTCCCAATGTACCTTCACCTGTGCTCCACAGAAAATGTAGAACACCTAATTTGAACTTCTAGAGATAAAAATCACAGTCTGGGAGGTAAAATAAAAGTACTATAATAACCAAACTGATATAATTCTCAAATTAAAAATGTGAAATTGTATTTTGGAATGTAAATTCACAATTCTATATATCTACCATAATTTTTAGTATTATTTACTGACAAAACTGTACTACCAAGCTTCTACAAAAGTGTGAAATTTAACACTGTTGCTGTAATGTGAATTTGGCATTCACTCCCTTTCCAAATTCTCCAATTTATACAGTTTTTCAATGTAATCATAGTTCTTTCTTTTTATTTTAAAAAATATTTTATTTATTATTTTTATTTTATGTATATGAATGTATTACTTGTGTGTATGTAAGTGCACCCATGTCATGCAATGCCAGCAGAGGCCAGAAGAGGGTGCCAGATGCCCCTGGAACTTGAGTTACAGATGGCTGTTAGCTGCCATGCATGTCCTCCTCAAGAGCAGCCAGTGCTCTTATTGCTGAGCCATCTCTCCAGTCCCACATATCATTTTCTTACAAAAACCAACGCAAATTAAAAACAAACCAACTGAGCCGGGCGTGGTGGCGCACGCCTTTAATCCTAGCACTCGGGAGGCAGAGGCAGGCAGATCTTTGTGAGTTCAAGGCCAGCCTGGTCTACAGAGTGAGTTCCAGGACAGCTGGGGCTACAGGGAGACCCTGTCTCAAAAAGAACAAAATAAAAAAAAAAAAAAAAAAAATCAAGAGGAAAAAAAAAAAAACCAACTGGTAGAGATGGATATTATGGATATACATGTAAGAAGAAAGAGAGCCTTCCTCCCCAAGCAGGTACCTGCATGGTAAGGAGATAAGCATATTGACAATCAATAAATTAGAAGACAACTACAATTTTGATAGACTCCATAAAAAAGAATTAAAACAGTCACATGTCAGGAAGTAGAGCAGGCCGCCCTGGGGATACTGGAGTGAGCTGCATGACGTTGCAGAGTCAACATTTGAAGGCCCCAAAGAAGAAGTAAGAAAGCCCTAAGGAAAAAAGAAAAACAGAATACGGAGAAAAAAATCATTGTGGAATAAAGTGCACAAAGGTAAGATTGATGAAAGATCACATCACAGGCAAAGATGGAAGCAAGCACATCATAGAAGGGGGTTTGAGCACCCAAAATGCAACGAGGTGTCACTGGAGGATTTTTAATTGATAATTTTAAAAGATCACTTACAACGGACACTCTGTAAAGAATATATTATAATCCTTGGAAAAATGCATATCCTTTACAAAAATATAAATAAGAATACTGAGAGCAATATTTTTATAGCAGCAAAAACTGGAAATAGAATAAATCTTTATCAATAATGGAATGATAATTCAATGAGACAGCTATTGATTACTCCCAAGATAAAAGTGCCATTACTGCAACAATAGAAATAGCTGGCCGGGCTGGTAGTTGTTGTAGTTCATAGACTTTACAGCTGAGTAGGATTCTTAATTGATTTCCTCCCTTGGCAGGTGCATAGTACCTTCCAGGCCAGTTCCAGTTCAATTGTTCCAGGTCTGGCATCCAAAACATGTGATGTTTTCAAGAATAGAGTTTTACTTTCAAGTACTTTGATTGCCTTGAAAAGTAAAACAAAAGTTTTACTTTTCAAGGCAATCAAAGGCTGTAGCAACAGCCTATCTTATCTGGGGAGTCACTTGGACTATCCTGACCAATTTGAAGGGAGATTTCCCTTGCATGGCACTGTAATTTTTTTCTCATATAGCTGTCAGGCTACACACACACACCATGTGCTATATATATTATAATATATATATATATATATTTGGTAGGCTTATAAAATACTTTTCTAACATTTTTCACTCCACATGGGTCGTATTTATGTCTCTTTCCTCTCCTTTCCCTTGTATGGCAGTCCCTCCTCCCTCACTTCCAGGTAAGAATACTCTTGATTTCCCCATTTCTCCCTTGGTAGTAACTTCTGCTATTCCCCTCTTTTGAGCTCTTCTTCCCCCACCACGGTTCAATTTTTTGTCCTATCTCCTGCCCTGCAGTTATTTTAAAATATATATTCACATCTGAAGATTTTTGAGCTAGGGTCAGCAAATGAGAGAGAACATGTGTTACTTGTCTTTCTGAGTCTGGGTAACCTTTCTCAGGTCCATCCATTTACTTATAAATCTCATGATTTCATTTTTCTTTACTGTTGAATAGAACTCCATTGTGTAAATGAACCATATTTGCATTATCTATCCATTCATCCATTGAGGGACACTTAGGTTTTTTTTTTTTCCATTTTTAGCTATTGTAAATAGAACAGCAATAAACATGGCTGAGCAAGTTTCTCTGTAGTAGGAAAATGAATCCTTTGGGTATACACCAAGGAGTGGATGAGAGTTCCCATTTCCCCATATCCTCACAAGCATTTGTTCTCAGTTGTTTTCTTAATCTTAGCCACTCTGAATGGGAAAAGATGAAAATCTTAAAGTACTTTGAATTTGTATTTCCCTAATTGCTAAGAATGTTGAATGCTTTTTAAGTTATTTCTTAGTCATTTTGGTTTCTTCTTTTGAGAATTATCTGTTCAGCTCCATAGCCCATTTGGTAATTGGAATCTTGTGTTACATATGAATTTTAGCATTTTTTTCTAGTTCTTTGAAGAAGGCCATGGAGATTTTGACTGGGATTGCATTGAATCTAAATATTTGCTTTTGATAAGATGATCTTTTTCATGATACTAATTCTACGAATCCACAAACATCAAAGGTTTTTCCACATTCTAGCATCTTCCTCAATTTCTTTCTTCAGATATTTAAAGCTTTCTTTGTAGAGATGGTTCACATCTTTGCTTAGATTTATTCCTAGATTTTTTGAGGCTATTGTAATAGGAGTTATTGCCATGATCTCTTTTACTATTCGCTACTGTTATATAAAAAGGTGAGTGGTTTGGGAAAATTGATTTTGTAACTTCTGACTTTGCAGAAATTTTCTAGAAGCCTTCTGAAATTTCCTAGAAGTTTCCTGGTATAAATTTTAGGATCTCTTACATATAATACCACATCATCCACAAATAGTGATAATTTCATTTATTTTCCAATTGGTAAACCTTTAATTTCCTTCTCTTGTCTTCTTACTATACCTAATATTTCAAGCAGTATATTGAAAAAGAGAGGGATAGGGAAAATCCCCGCCTGGTTTGTAATTTTAATGAGAATGCTTTGAGTTTTTCTCCACTCAGAATGAAGTTAAAGGTATCCTGGCTCATGCCTTTAATCCCACCACTCGGGAGGCAGAGGCAAGTGGATTTATGTGAGTTCTGGGTCAGCTTAGGCTATAGGAAAGACTTGTGTCAAAAAAATTTAAAAAAAACAACAACAACTTGGAACTGTAGAGACATATCAGTGGTTAAGAGCACTGGCTATTCTTGCAGAAGAGCCAGAAATCCCAGTATGCACATGGCAGCTGACAACTGTCTATAACTCCAGTTCCAGGGGTATCTGATATTCTTTTCTGGCTTCTAAGCTTGGGCACTGCATGGCAGGGGTGCACTTATACACATGCAGGCAGAGCAGTCATACACATAAAATAATTTTTTTAATTTAGAATGATGTTGGCTATGGGTTTGTCATGTATAGTATTAATTATGTTTAGGTATAGTATTAATTATGTTGAGGTATATTCCCTCCAATCCACTTCCCTCTAGGACTTCTATTGGAAGTCTTGTTGGATTATGTCAAAGGCCTTTTCTATAGCTTTTGAAATGATCCTGTAATTTTTGTCTTTAATTCTATTTATGTGATTTATTACATTTATTGACTTACACATATTAAAGCATCCCTCACTTCTGGAATAAAATCTACTTGATTATAATGGATGATTTTTTGATTTGTGCCTGTATTCAATTTGTAAATACTTTATTGAGAATTTTTGCACCTATGTTCATTAGGGATATTGGCCTGTAGTTTTCTTTTGTTCTTTTTGTTGTGTCTTTACTTGGTTTGGGTATTAGAGTAATAATGTCTTTGTAGAAGGAGTTTCAAAGTTCTCAGTCTCTTTTTGATTAATTTAAGCAGTATTGGATGGATTTCCTCAAGAGTCTGGTAAATTTTTACTGAGACTCCATCTGGACCTTTTTTATTCAAAAGGTTTAGTGTTACTGTTTAGATCTCCTTGCCTGTTATAGATAAGTTTATATTGTTGATTTCTTTTTAGTTTAACTTTGGTGGTTTGTTTGAATCTAGAAACTCATCCATTTCTTTTAGATGTTTTTACTTAAATAGAGTATAAGTTTTTAAAGTATTCACATATACTGTTCTGGATTATTCTGATGTTTGTTATAATGTTTCCCTGGTCGTTCCTGATTTTGTTGATTTGGGTCTGTGCTCTTTCTTCCTTTTGGTTTGCTTAGCTGGACTAATGGTCGACATTGTTCATCTTTCCAAGAACCAGCTTCTAGATTCATTGATTCTTTGCATTGTTTCCTTTGTTTCAACTTCGCTGATTTCTGCTCTTATTTTTATTATTTCTCTCATCTACTGGGTTTAAGTTTGGTTTATTCTTACATTCCAAAGTTGTATCATTAAGTCATTTATTTGTGCTCTTTCTGATTTATTTTTAATGTAGACACTTAGAGCTATAAATTTCCTTTTTAGGACTGCTTTTGCTGCGCACCAAAAGATTTGTTGTGTTGTGTTCTTCTTTTTGTTTATCTCTAAGAATAGTTTTATTTATTTCTTGATTTCTTCTTTGACCCATTCATCATTCACTAATGTGTTATTTAATATTCACGTGTCCATGTCATTACTGGAGCTTCTTTTGCTGCTGATTTTAAGCTTTCTTACATCATGGTTAAATATGATATATGGAATTATTTATTTTTTTGTATATACTGAGATTTGTTTTCTACCCAGTATATGATCTATTTTAGAGAAACTTCCATGAGATGCTGCATAGAATGTGTATTCTTAGTGCTTGGAGTATTCCAAAGATGTGTGTAGGTCTATTTCATTCATGTATGATATAATTTCACAGTTGTTTTTCTCTTGTAGCTTTGCCATGATATGCTGTGGCAAGTTTCTTTTCTGATTCCATCTATTTGGGTCTCTGTGCTTCCTACATTTGTGTAGTATGCCTTTCCTTAATTTGGGAAAATTTTCTTCCATTGATGATCTGGTCAATGCCACTGACATCAGCTGTTTTTCCTTCCTCTTTGCTTAAGATTCATAGATTTAGTCTTTTCATGGTGTCCTACAGATCCTGCATATTCCATTCCTATGGATCTTCCCACTTATTCTTTCCTTGAGTTGTCTAATTCTCCTATTTTATCTTCAAGTATTTATATTCTGTTTTCTGCCTGATTAATTCTGCTGGACAAACTTTCCTCTCTCTTTTCTAATTGATTTCTTAAGGTTTTTGTTTCCAACTTCATCTCAGTGAAAGTGTTCTTCAATAATTTTATCTCTTTCCTGAATGTCTTTTCAATTCTGAATTGTCTTTGTCATTTCATATAACTGTATGTTTTTCATTTTTTGAACATAAGTTCGGAGTTTATTTCTATCCTCCTTGAATTAGTTGAGGTGTTTGTTCATGTGTTCTTTAAACTCTGAATTCTTTCATCATGTTTATGATTGCTTTTATATCTTCTGTATCCTGGAGTTCCTCTGAGAAGTTGTCATTGTAGAACTAACCTGCTATCAGACTAGTGGGATTTGATGAGAACATACCTTGGTTGTTCACATTATTTGTGATTTTGTGATGTGATCTGGGCATATGGACTTCTTTTGTTGGTTCTATGTCTGACATGACATTCTGGTCATCCTTTGTTGAGTAGAAGTTTGGTGCTGTTTATGATGTCATCACTTCATTGATTTCAGATCAGGTATGACTAATGATTTGATCTCTGCTTCAGATTCTCACTTTTGATTTTTTTTATTGGGAGGGGCAGCAATGAATTGCAGGTGGGTCTGTAGTACAAACAGTTCATTTGGATATAATCCTATATTTATATATTTATATAATTTTTTATATTTATATTTATATTTATATAAATAAATTTTTTATTTATTATATTTATATAAATATAATATAAATTATATTATAATAAAGGTGGGGTGATGGTGATGGAGTAGGTAGATATCTGGCTAACTCCCTGGGCAGTGTATTCAGGGCTGAATTGGACTAGGTTTTAAAGGATAGAAATTGAACTTCAAAATAAATGCATTCATTCTTGTACATTTTTGCCTTCATAAATATTGTTTAGCTGCCTAGGAATTCTGGCATATATTCTTAGCCTAATTCTCTCATTTTATGTTCTTAGCTTTGTGTCTCAGGAAGCCATCCAGGTCCCTATTCTCACTGCCCTGAGCCATGTTTCCAGGCAAATATGTTAAGTGAATTTAATTTTGATTGTACCCCATTCTTATGTCATATTAATTTCCAGCTGGAACAGGTGGACTCTTCCATGTTTGCTTATCTGTTAGACAGAGGCTCATTGACATCTATTTGTGTGAATTATTTGTGTTGGTAAGAGACAACTATGACAAGAATTTTCTAGAAAAGATGGAAAAGATGGAGAAATGGAGAATATTGTCACTGAGTGCTAGCACTAGAATTACTTAGTGAGGAATGGGACATAAGCAGTGCCCCCTTTAGTAGGTGAAGTAACAAAGGACAACATGGAAGTTGACCCAGAGCATTTTCACCTTATGTTAAAAATAGCCTGCTCCAAAGCATTAACATCCAGAATACATAAGCTACTTAAAAAACAAAGAAGAAAACAAATGACCTACTCAAAAGATGGAGTAAAGAGCTGAACAGAGACTTCACCAGTAAGGAAGTAAAGATGGCTGAGAAACATCTTAAAAAGTGTTCAACATCACTAATAATTAAGGAAATGAAAATTAAAACCACACTAAGGTATCATCTCACTCCAATAAGACTAGCAAAAATCAAGAAAACAAAAGACACCAAATGCTGGAGAGGTTGTAGAGAAAGGGGAATACTCATCCACTGCTGGTGGGAATGTAAACTTGTACAACCACTGTCGAAAACAGTGTGGAGAACCCTTAAAAAACTCAAAATGAGCCTACCACCTGACCCAGCCATACGTAACTCCTGGGTATATACCCACAAGACGCATCCTACCACAAAGATACATGCACAGCTATGTTTATTGCAGCTCTCTTCACAATAGCAAAGACCTGGAACCAACCCAAATGCCCCTCAACTGATGACTGAATAACAAAAATGTGGTACATCTACACAATGGAGTTCTATGCAGCAGCAAAAAAAGATGACATCATGAGATTTGCTGGTAAATGTATGGAACTCGAAGCAATTATACTAAGTGAAGTAACATAGTCCCAGAAGAAAAAAAAAAAAAAGGTGAATGGTTTCCCTCATTTGTGTATGCTAACACCAAATCCCCAGTTGGCAGGCAAACTGAGCAACTTTATTATTATATTTCATTGTATCTGAAAGCAACTGTGCTATTACAATGTGAATCTATAAATGGGCTCTAGAATTATCCTACCACTTATACTCACACATTATAATTACCATATATAGATGGAGGATATGTAGTCATATTCTAAAAAGAGAATGTAAAGTTACACGACTTTATACCTACATGCAAATTTACCGTTAAAATATGAATCTATAAATGTGTTTAGGAATCAACCTATAGTTTATTTTCTGAATTTTTAATTTTGACTTATGTATGGAGTGTATATATGCATATTTTGGAATAATATAAAAATTTTTTTTAATTTTATTTATTTCCATATGTGTATGAATGTATTGTCTGCATGCAAGTCTGTGCACCCGTGACGTGCAATGCCGCGGAGGTCAGAAGAGGGTGTCGGACTCCCCTGGAACTGGAGCTCTCCTGGAATTGGAGTTTCAGACGGCTCTCGGCCGCCATGTGGATGCTGGGGATCAAAAACCCGGGTCTCTGCCAAGAGCGGTCGGGCACTCTTAACCGCTAGGCCAATCTCTCCGCCCATAATAAAATTTGTTTTTTAAAGACTGAAAGAAGATCCAGGACAGTATGTTGCAGAATGCATAACCTGGGATGGGTGCTGAGGTGGGGTGGAGGGAAGGAAAGTGGAATATGCCTGAACTGAGCGATGAAAAAATATGTACTGGATAGAAAAACAACAAACATCAATTTAAAAATAAAAAGAAAAAACAAAAAAACAAGGTTTTTCGTCTAAAAAAAAAAAAACTCAGCCTGCCTCCGACAGCTCAATGGCAAGCATGGCATTTTGAGGATGTTGAAGGGTTTAGACTATAGGGTGTTGAACACTGGGCAGAGCAGCTACATATAGGTCCATAACCACAGTTGTGATGTTGTTAGCACTGAACCAGAAAGGGAATGCTTTTGTTTTTGTTTTGTTTTTAAACTATAAGTTAATTTTATTGTTTTTTTTTTTATTGCAATGTTTTGGTGGTTTTCTCATACAATCATTTTCCATTCAGTTCAGGCATATATCCACCTTCCCTTCTCCCCCACCCCACCCCTACCGCATCCCAGATCAATGCATTCTGCTATAAGTTTTCTGCATCTTTCTTGTTTCTCTGTTTTTGTTTAAGGTTTTGTTTTTCATTTTTTTTTGTAACAAAGAGGTGATATCTGTGAGTACAAAGCATCCTTCATGTAAAAACCAATTTGCGAGCAGTGTGCCCAAACAACCCCCACAACTCATGGGTCCCACCACCAGCAAGGGGGGGGGGCTTATAAGTTCAATCAAGTTGATCGGGTCCAGGTCTTATATTGTTGTAGTTTTACCATTCAACCCAATCGCAGCCCTTCATTCTACCACACCCCCTCTAACGCAGATTGTTCCCTAGACTCAGAAAATGGGCACAGGTGGTATGAGAAGCAAGATAGTCTATTTTCTCTGGAGCTTTTGTCTTGGCCTCTAGTCAATTCTGGCTGTTTTCTTTCATGGGCTGCCAGCTTGTCCAGGCATAACCTTTCGATTACTAATGAAGCACATGCATTAGATATATAGGTACTTAAAAAAACAGTTATAATATATAGCCTTTCTATCCTACAAATGAAGCACACTCAATTAGATATATAAAGGTATTTAAACAGTACTAATTGTTATGGTAGGTTACTTTGGTATAGACACAGATGTTTGGATGGTATGTTAATCCATGAATTACATTTTCTTCTGTTAAGTATGACAGGGTCTTCCTGTGGCTTATAACGTCTCCTAACCATTAGAGGATGTAAGCTTGTGGCATCAGCCATGGGTTATTCCTCCAAGGAGAGAGCTAATAGCCAATTAGATTTGGGATATACAGACATATAGCTGCCACTGCTGCACAGTATTTCCAGGCAGATGAGGTGTAGCTGGTGCTGACGGATGAGTCTTGAACACTGGGCAGAGCAGCTACATATAGGTCCATAACCAGCAGTTGTGATGTTGTTAGGCACTGACCAGAAGGGCATGCTTTTGTAATAACCCAAAGAGCACTTGAAGATCCCATGAGCACGTGTGAGATACTTTTGAGAATGCTCAGTGATCCCCAGAAATCTTAGAAGTAAATAGGGTACCTGAGGAGGCTTAGGGCAAGATGTCTCAAACAAAGTTCAAGCATTAGGACTGGGTATTTTCATCTGCATCTAAGAGATGGGAAGGCTGAGACTCTTGTAGGGCTTTTCTATATTTCTGTGAGATTGTGATTTCTTGAGAGCCGAAACAGTGCTTTGTACATTTCTAGACCTTTTACCACTGCATTGAATTGACTTCCAATTTCCTTTGAAATATTTTTAATTTTATCTTTAAAAAAGTATAGTTTGTGGTTCATTTTTGTTTCAATTATTACTTACCTACTTTTTACAGTATAATTCATGCTCATTGTCATATTCACAAACCTTTTTGTGAATTTCATATTTTTACCATATTTTGATCCCCTCCCATATCTGCACCCCCTTTTTCTAACCACTGCAAAATTTCTGTCACACACACATACACACACACACACACACATGCACACACGCACACACACACACACACACACACACACACACACACACATACCTATAAAGTCAACTTTGTGTCCTCCAATGCTCTTGGGTATAGGTTCATCCACTGAAGCTTGGTCATTTACCAAGTGTTCCATTCTTTGAAAGAGACTGTCTCCCTCCCTCCCTGCAACCATCAGTTGCCAAAAGTTCTTTAGGTTGTTTTGTGTTTTCTCAACCACTTCTTCGTGTCTATGCTGGGGTTTTGTCTGATTTGAGCTTAATGGGACTTCTGCATCAGTAACCATTGCTGTGAGTTCATATGAGTAAATGCCCAGTTCTCTGGAAAACTGTAACTCATAGTAATGCTGACAACATAGACAAGTTCCACAGAAGCTCAAGCCAGACAAAATCCCAACATAGACTTGGGAGGTGGGTAAGAAATTCCAACCCTGGCAACTGAGGACTAAGAGGAACGAGAGATTCATTTCAGAGTTTGTGCTTCTTAAACCAAATCTTAAATGCATCTCTCTTCTCTTTCTCTCTCTCTCTCTCTCTCTCTCTCTCTCTCTCTCTCTCTCTCTCTCTCTCTCCTCTTCTGGATTATTTGCTTGAGTCTTCTGTACTGGGAGCAGAGACCTGTTTCTTATATGTAGCTCAGTTTCACATGTGTCTATTAAAAGCAAAGTTATAAATGTTAGTGATAGTAAATGAACTTTCAAACATTCTTGTCGCTGTTTCAAGTTATATCCCTTTAAAGCACAATGTTATCTGGTACAAACAGATAGGTTTTCAACAGAATATAGTCAATTTCTACTGTAATTTGGCCAATAATGAATGATAAAGTTTTTAAACAGATAAAGTTTAGAAAACAAAGGGTTTTCTCTATAATTATTTCAAAACTACTATTTAGAAATTAGTCCCATGTTGAAAGATGTATTGAGACCACACTTGCAAGTGTACAGTTGGTCTCTGGAATGCCAGAGAGTGTTACCAAAGGCCACTAAATCAATAAAGCAAATATTGGTCTCCTTGAGTCAACAAGACTCCTCCATCAGCATCAGCTACACCTCACCGGCCTGGAAATACTGTGCAACAGTGGCAGCCATATGTCTGTATATCCCAAATATAATTAGCTAGTAGCTCTCTTCTTGGAGGAATAATTCATGGCTGATGCCACAAGCTTACGTCCTCTAGTGGTTTGGAGATGTTATAAGCCAAAGTAAGACCTTGTCATCTTTTACAGAAAAACTATAGCTCATGGATTAGCATATCATCCAAACATCTGTGTCTATACCAACATAACCTACCATAATAATTAGTACAGTTTAAATGCCTATATATCTAATTGCTTGTGCTTCATCAATAGAATTGAAAGGTTATTCCTGGATAAACTGCGAACCCATGAAGGGAAATAGCCTGAGCTGATCAGAGCCCAAAATGACATCTCCAGAGAAAGTAGACTGATTTGCTTCTTGCCCACTTGTGCCCCTTTTCTAAAGCGTAGGGAACAATCTGCGGAAGAGGGGGCATGGTAGAATGTAAGGGCTGTGATTGGAGTGAATTGTGAGACTACAGCAATATACACTGGACACTTCTTTGATCAACATGATTGTACATACAAGCCCCCCCAGCTGGATGGTGGGAGCCTTGGGCTGTGTGGGTTTGGGCATAGCTGCTTGCAAATTGGTTTTACATGAAGGATGCTTGTATTCATTACGTATTACCTACTGTTTAAAAAAATCAAATAAATAAAAATAAATAAAATAAATAAAAAAGAAAGTAGTCCCATGTTGATAAATAGTATCTCCTTACCTTTGGACTATAGACCTGAAGATTTCTACATGACTGCATTAGATGTCATGTAAATAACAAAGCACATTCCATGCACAAGGGAGTACAAAGGCTAAGCTGCCTTATGCAGTCTTTTCTCTTCCCACAGCAGTTCTGAGTGCTGAGGTCAGCAATCACACTCAATGCCAAATGTAACAGAAAATAACCTAATTTTCAGAATTGAAGAGATGAGTCTGTCATTGAACTGCCTACCACAGAAGAATGAGGATTTGAGTTTGAATTCTCAGCACCCACATAAAAAGGTGGGCACAGAAAAAAAAGATGTGGTGGTGTACCCATTTAATCCCAGCACTTGGGAGGCAGAGGGAGGTGGATCTGTGAGATAGAGGCCAGCTGAGGTCCAGACCAGCTGGGCTACAAGGAGACTCTGTCTGACAAAGGAAAGGCTAGGTGTGTTTGTACATGCCTGTCACCCCAGTCCTGTATGGGGGGGTACAGAAACAGGAGTACAAAGACTGGCCAGCCAGCTGAGCCAGACTAGAGATCTCCAGGTTCGGTGAGAGACAGTGTCTCAGAAAATAAGTTAGGGGACAGTTAAGGAAGACACTCAGCATTGACCTCTGACCTCCACAAACATGCATACCTATGTGTACCCACATGAACATGTGAATATACCCTCATGAAAATGTACATATACCACATGTGCACACATATAAAGAACACGATTTTCAGTGATGAGAGAAAGCATAGCAACAGAGGTGATTTATTTATTTACCAAGCCTGTGTATCACGAAATACTAAGTATAGATTGTGTAGTATAACAAGGCTACACACTTGGGTTGCTACACTCTTGCCCTGAAGAAGTAAATCACAGAGAGTGACATACTTTTACCAGATGACATACCCCTGCTATAGAGAGAATTGTCCAGGGCATGCCAGGACTCCTGGATGCTCTGAGTTATATGTCTTCCCCAGGAGTCTATTTCAAGATTCACAACCAAAGTATATAGCATGACTAGCAAGCTGAAATGCTGAACCTCTACTGCTGGAAAAAGAGCAATACTATGTAAATACAATAATGGAATTTGGGCTGACAATGAAGAGGGAAATAAGTGCCCCCAAATGTATGTTTTCAATTGAAAGAATGTTTGGCTAGAATAAAGAAAATTCCTGTCTAAAAATATTAAGCAATATGATTGAAAATAAATTATAGGGCAATGGAATTCCTATATCCACTTTGATCTAGAGTTGAGCGTCTGACCAGGTTATACAACAGTGGAGAAACCTGTGTGTTCCCCTTTATCTTCTGATAGTCCATGAGGCACCTCAACTTTGCCAGAGAGAAAGTCAAAATATTAAGAAACCACTTATAACATGAGGTGACTCATCTGAAAATATTTGCATTACACTTCCCACTGAGCAAAAAGTTTGAGAAAGGATTCTAGTTATTTAGAAATAACAATACTTCGGAGAAAGCCAAACAAGAGCTCAAGAGGAGCTCAGCTGTCTTGCGTGGCAACTGCTGGCCAATCATGCAATTTTATTCTTATAGTCTGCTCAAAATGCCTTTTTTTTTTCTTTACTTTCAGCAAAGTAAACACTTGGATCAAATAAACCTCTCATTTGTTTTGTTTTCCAATTCATATTCAAATCATATTTTCAGCCTCTCAAGTCTACAGGAATTCTGATCAATCTTTCTTTGGGGGTAACTTTTATTTTGTTGCATTTTCTGACAGTCTTAAAGATGGGTAAATCATAAACGAAGTCTCTGAATTTGGGCTCAGCTTGACCTCTTCTTTATGTGTGGACACTGCATTGTTCAGATGCTGGTTTTCCATTCTCTGTCCACTTCACAGTTCTGTCTGCAGTGTTTCTGATTCCTCACATCGCTGCTTGGACAACATAGTCCTGATAAGAAACGGCTTTTGTTGCTGACGTCATTTTTCCCAAAGCCCAGTGCTTGCTGACAAATTCTTTCCTGTTAATTCACAGCCTTCTGCACAGGATGGATGTCTCAGCATTCCTGTGAGGTTGGGATTTAATGTCCCTCATCCTCATGCCTGTGCTACCTGGAATCTAGAATTCTCCTCTCATCCTCCAGTCATTGGCAACACACATAGTGGTATGGCATATGTTCTACACAACAGAACCTGGTTTTTGTCAGTTTTGGAAGGCTACAAATAAGCCAAGATCCACAAGTTTAGTCTTTTCTTTTTTTCATTTTTCTACATTTTTCCTTTTTAACATTTTTATTGAAGTTATATGTGTTTCATACATCGTTTCTCAGTCCAATCTAGACTCATCTTGTCTTCCGTGCTCCCACCCAATCTGAGTTCATGCGCCCTGCTATCCCTGCCCAGTATCTTTTTCTGATTCTTTTCAAAGTTTTTCAAAGCAGAAGATTATTGTTCTTGAGGGAACTTTACTGTTTCAGTCGGTTCCCTGTCTCTGTTCCTCTGCTGTTTGATGTTCCCTCCAATCTGTACCACTTCGACATATGCATATATATATATTCACACCTATACTAAAATTATATCATCTGTACACAAACTGTTAGTCATTTCCATATCATATTTCAGGATTCACATTTTTCCTATTTAAATTTGTATTACTCTAAAATATGCCTACATACTCTCCTCCACCCACATACCAAGATTCCAAAGTCTAAAAATAAGAGGTGGGTTAATTCTATAGCATGTTAAGGGATTTACATTATGAGAGCACAGTTGCTTTCAGGGAAAAGGGTAAACAGCATTGATGTTGAGGTGGACCTCATTAAACTCAAAAGTTTCTGTACAGCTAAAGGAACAATCAGTGAAGTAAATAGAAAACCCATAGAGTGGGAGGAAACCTTCACCAGTGATACATCTGACAGAGCATTGACTTTCAGAGTATATAAACTACTCAAAAAGCAAAGAGGTAAGAAAATAAATGACTCACTCAAAAGATGGAACAAAGAGCTGAACAGAGACTTCAAAAATGCGGAAATAAAGATGACTGAGAAACATCTTAAAAATGTTCAACATCTCTAATAATTAAGGAAATGCAAATTAAAACCACTTTAAGATATCATCTCACTCTGATAAGACTGGCTAGGATCAAGAAAACAAATAATACCAAATGCTGGAGAGGCTGTAGGGAGAGGGAAACACTCACCCACTGCTGATGGGAATATAAACTTGTACAACCACTATGGAAAGCAGTGTGGAGAACTCTGAAAGGACTCACGATGAGCTTACCACCTGACCCAGCTATACCACTCTTGGATATATACCCACAAGACTCATCCTACCACAGAGATACATGCACAGCCATGTTCACTGCAGATCTCTTCACAATAGTAAAGACCTGGCACCAACCCAAATGTCCCTCAACCAATAAGTGGATAGAGAAAATGTGGTGGGGCTGGAGAGATGGCCTAGCGGTTAAGAGCGCCGACCGCTCTTACAGAGGACCCGGGTTCGATCCCCAGCACCCACATGGCGGCCGAGAACCGTCCGAAACTCCAATTCCAGGAGAACTCCAGTTCCAGGGGAATCCGACACCCTCTTCTGACCTCCGCGGCATTGCACGACACGGGTGCACAAACCTGCATGCAGACAGTACATTCATACACATACAAAAATAAATAAAATTAAAAAAAAAAGAAAATGTGGTAAATCTACATAATGGAATTCAATACGGCAGTAAAGAAAGATGGTAAATGGATGGAATTAGAGGATTTCATGCTAAGTGAAGTAACACAGTCCCAGAAAAACAAATGACAAATGGTATCCCTCATTTGTGGATGCTAGTACCACGCACCGAGTTGTAAGGCAAACTGAGCACTAGTTTGGTCTTACATCTTGGTCCTAGGATACATCTCCTCAAAGCAAGTCTTTTTTGTAATTTACACAGAAACCCATATGCGTCCTTCAGGAGTGGACTCGCCCCACTCTCCGGGTTGAGCATGCTCTTTCCTAAGTTTTCAGGTGCGTTCCTTTCTTGGATAACCCGTGTTATTTTTTGAAAATTTTATAAGCATATTTTAATTAGCATATAATATTGGGTTTTTATTAGCATATTAGATTAGCATATAATAATGGGTTTCATTACGATATTTTCATACAAATGCATTGTGTATAAATGTACAACATACTTACTGTTATAACATTTTGTTGCCCCCATTCAAGTTTTAATAGTTCTGAAACTATTATAAATCTGTTAAACCCTTCTTGTTACCATCATAGTGAGGGGCTACATTTAAAAAAAAATCTTGCTACATTCAGGGTTACAGGAAGAGATAGCAAAAAAGAAAGAAGAGAGCTACTTTCTAATAAATTCAGAAGATGCAGAGAAAAAGACAGGAGTGAAGATGAGGACTTGTAATTCTGTGCCAACTGTTCACCAACTAACTTAATCCTTATAACAAGTGGGAAATACTATAACTCTTAGCTTCTTGAGGCTAAATCTGAAGAACAAAAGGATTTCTCAAGATGCTCAAAATCACATAATAACTGGTATCAATAAAACTTGAACTCAAATATTCCAACTCCATAGTCTGTAAAATTAATAATTGTACACAATTCAGCAAAATTATCTCAAGGACTTTCTTTTAAAAACATTAATTGGGAGATAGAAAACATCTCAGTAAACTCTAACTTGGTTTGCCTATTTAAAAATATGATACAAAACTCAAAAAAAAAAAAAAGATGCTTCAGTGGTTGAGAACACTTGCTGTTCTTCCAAAGGACCTAGGTTTCATTCCCAGAAGCCTGGGAATTATGGAAGCTAACCACCATCCATAATTCCAGTTCCAGGGGATCTGGCACTTTCTGGCCTCTGCAGACTTTGCAAAACATAGGTGCACGTACATACATGCAGACAAAGCATTCACACACGTAAAAATCAAATGAAGTAGTAAATAAAATAAACACGAAGTAGGTATAACACTTTGGCAATGCTTTCCAAACTCACCATACTCCTACCATATATCCAGGAGTACCTCCTAGATGTTTACCTATCTGATTTTATCATCTATGCCCACACCAAAACCTACACATGAATTAATATTCATGTTAACCATAGTTGTCACAAAATAGGGAAACAAAGTATTCTTCAACATGTGCCTTGACAAGATAAATGAACCATAGTATAATACCCTTAACTATGAACTATTACTTAGAAACTTTAAAAATTAGTTCTCAAGTCACAAAAATAGGTAAATTTAAATGTATTATTAAGCAAAAAGAAGTCAAAAAGATTCTATACAATAATACTCCAACTATAAAAACTTATAGAAAGAATTAAACTATACAGGAAGTAAGAAAATTTGTAGTTTTAAGAAATTCAGGGGAGACGCCATAATGCGCCAGGCCAGGTACACAGCTCCTCAGCTCTAGGCGGGGTCTGGCGGGGGGCAGCTGGGAGAGGGTCTCGCTGTGAACCCGTCTACGGGGTCCCCGGCCCAGAGGGACCGGGGCGCGGGCTAGATCAGGCACACAATACC
>VZQC01014891.1:2160140-2176635 GCA_009823505.1 Rhizomys pruinosus
TTTTTTTATTTTTATGGTGTATTGACTTGCCTAGGTTTCAGGTTTTCAATTTTGTGTATATATTGGATGTTGGAAGCCTAAGTTAGTCTTTTCTTTCTGTTCTGAAGGTTCTCCAAAAGGAAGACCACTTGGATTCTTAGCAATTCACTTGGCACGTGGGGGGGGGTACCTCTGGGCCGGGGACCCCGGAGATGGGTTTAGAGTGAGACCCTTTTCCAGCTGCCCCCGCGCCAGACCACCCTAGAGCTATAGAGCTGTGTACCTGCCCTGGTGCGCTATGGCGTCTGGCCTGCGACCCAGGTTCCTGCCCACAATTCCAGCCGGGACCAGAGCACAAGCAAACACGACCCTCCGCTCACCCTGCCGTGAAAGAGCGCAGTCCCTCTGGGCCGGGGACCCCAGAGACGGGTTTAGAGCGAGACCCTTTTCCAGCTGCCCCCGCACCAGACCACCCTAGAGCTATAGAGCTGTGTACCTGCCCTGGCACGCTATGGCATCTGGCCTGCAACCCAGGTTCCCGCCCACAAGTCCGGCCAGGACCAGAGCACAAGCAAACACGACCCTCCGCTCACCCTGCCGCGAAAGAGTGCGGTCCCTCTGGGCCGGGGACCCCGGAGACGGGTTTAGAGCGAGACCCTTTTCCAGCTGCCCCCGCGCCAGACCACCCTAGAGCTATAGAGCTGTGTACCTGCCCTGGCGCGCTATCTGGATTCAACTTCTTAATCCATTCTCCCAGTCTGTGTCTCTTGATTGAGGAGTTCAGACCATTAACATTTAAGGTTATTATTGAGAGATGTATATTGCTTACCTTCAATTTACTTTCTGTTTGCATTTTTGGTCTAGGTTTGTATTTCCACAGTTATACCTTCATTAATTACTTTCTTTTGCCACTTGGGAACAGTTGTTCCTTTCCTCTGTCCTTTGAATTGCTTTGAATATATTCCGAAGGGTTGATTTTCTGGACATGTATTGTTTCATCTTGTTTATGTCATGATTTTTCTTTCTCCTTCAACTATAACTGACATTTTTCCTGAGTAAAGTAACCTAGGTTGGCATCTATAGTCATTTAGAACTGGGGATACTTAGGCCTAAGTTCTTTTGGCTTTCATCGTTTGCATTGAAAATTCAGCTATAAATCTGATGGATTACCCTTTATATGTAACTTGTTTTTCTCTTGTGGCTTTCAGTATTCTGTCTTTGTTTTGAGCATCTAGCTTTTTTACTGTGATATGCCATGGAGAATTACTTTTCTGGTCTTGTCTCTTTGGTGTTTTATGCTTCTTGTATTTGAATGTCCTTTTTCAATTTGGGGAAATTTTCTTCTATAATTCTGTTGAAAATCTGGTCAATACCATTATCCGGGGATTCGTCTCCTCCCTTTATTCCTATGATTCAGAGATTTGGTCATTTCATGGTGTCCCACATTTCCTGGTTATTCCACACTTGTGTGTTTTTTTTAATTTTTCATAATCTTTGCTTGAGCATTCTAGTTCTTCCATGTTATCTTCCAGTCTTGATATTCTATTTTCTGCTTCATCCATTCTGTTACTGAGGCTTTCTTCCATCTTTTCTTGTTGACTGGATGAGTGTTTGAGTCCCTGTCCATTTTATCCTGGGATTCCTTTAGTGTTTCTACCTCCTTCCAGAGTTTGTCATTTTCTCTTTTTAACTCTTTGATTAATTTGTCTGTATGTTCTTTATATTCCTTGATTTCTTTGAATATCTATATGATAGTTCTATTAAGGTCTGTGTCCTGGGTTATCTCCAGGGAGTTCTCATTGTAGAATTCTTCTATAAGACTGGTAGAATTTAGTGTAGATTTATTATTTGGTTTTCACATGTTGTTGTTTTTTCATTGTGCTTTTGGCACATGGTTTTGTTTTGTTGTTTGTATTCTGTTATGAATCTCCAGTGTTTCTTCTTTGAAGGCTGTCTTTGGTTATTTTCTTCAGATCCCTTCGTTGTCTTATTAGTTATGAAAAGCTGGCTGGTCTAGGCTTCAGGTTTTCACTTTTGATTTTGTAGTGGAGGGACCAGCTAGTTCTCACTCTTCTGGTCTAGAACTACTATAGAGAGAAGTCCAGGACAGGTGACAGTCAGGTCAGCTTGAACCTCACACCCGTGATGAGAGTCTATGTATGGGTGCCCCTGGGCTGGCTGTGCTGGCCTGCAGTGCCGGGCTGCTCTACAGGTTGGTCTCGGTGTTCTGCTTGGCTCTGGGTGGGTGTGCGGGCCTCTGTCAAGCCTCTGGGAGCTGAGCCTGTGCTGATTCAGATCCAGAATTCTCCAGAGGTGGAGGCCAGGCCGATGATGGTCTGTGAGGTCTACCTGGGTGAGACTGGCCACTGTGGGTGGACCACCTGCTCCACGTGGCATGTGCAAGGCACCCAGATTTAGGAGCTGGCTCTTATTTTTAAGTTTTTGAAAACTCTCTGTAATGTGAATAGTCCTCCAAAGAAAGACTGACCTTGGAAAACAAATGCCTTCTCAGGGGAAAGAAAAGGCCAGGGGAGTGAGAAACCCCTCCCAGCCAACCAGTCAGCATTTGCTGTGTAATGATAAGGGGATAATGGCCTGTACTAAGAGAAGGCAAGGAAGCAGCTCCCTCTTCTGCCATCACTATCTTGGGCATAGGTCACAATGTCCACGCTGGGACCCGATGTGGACATGAGAGAAGAGGGAGCACCACCTTTTCTCTAAGTGGCCCACTCACCCATTTGCTTTGTAAGCAAGGCCAATTAAACTCCCTAGAATTTTCCAAACTGTGGTTGGGGAGAGTATTCCTTGCTTTCCATTTGAGACAGAAGGAGGGGAAGGTAGAACACTATGTTCGTACCTCCCAGAAGGAAATTTTTGCAATAAAATGGTATAGTTGGCAGGAGAGAAAAAACTGAGGATGAGTTTGGGAAGAGCAATGGAGTTTCCTCTGTTATGAGTAAAGAGACCAGTGATCAAAGGAAAGTTAGGTGAGGAGAAAATATGGCAGAGGAAGTTTGGCCATGGTGGCCTATCCCCATAGACTTGGCCAGGGTAGCAGCAGCAGCATGGATTACACAGTGGATTTTAAGATGTGTAACTAAGATGAAGCCACCTAGGTGGATGATGGTGGGAGAGATCCCTAGATGGCAGCCCATTGCCAGGTGGTATAGAGGGGCTATTTGAGCAGTGGAGTCCTCCATGTGAATATGGAGAATTTTTTTTGAAGCATCTGAAAGTCTGGAACAAAATTTAAAATCCCTGGGAGCAGTGCATCAAGGGTAGAAGGTGCATAAAGCAGCTTTAGAGGCAAGCTGGCCACTGCTTTGCAGAAGTGGAGATCTAGCTCAGGTAGAAGAGGCAGCCTGGAGGGAGACTGAAATTTTTAAAGAGAAATTAGAGCCAGAAAGGAATAAGAGGCTGGTCTCCTCAATATTGGCCTCTGACCTTGCAAGGAAATTGCATAAAAGAGAAGTAGAGGTAGAGATATATTTGCCTGCCTTTTTGTACAGGGAGGGGTCCAATTGGAGAAGATAGTTCAAATTAGATCTACAATAGAAGGCTGATCCTGGGACTCCAAAACCTGGAACCCATGGGAGAAGGCAGATAGTGATGAGGAAGAGAGCGGCCTAGGAAAGGCTCAAGAAGCCCCTCAGGTTCAACCTTTAATACAAAGTAAGGAAGAATCCATGTTTCAACATGCTGATGGAGGTCTTAACAATGGTCCAGTGCAAGAAACTCGGACAGAACTCAGCACTGGAGCTCTTAGATTGGGGGAAGAGTTTCAAACAGGTAATAAAGGATCC
Source organism: Rhizomys pruinosus (assembly GCA_009823505.1). Taxonomy (NCBI): domain Eukaryota; kingdom Metazoa; phylum Chordata; class Mammalia; order Rodentia; family Spalacidae; genus Rhizomys; species Rhizomys pruinosus. The sequence goes on from VZQC01014891.1 coordinate 2,163,923, forward strand.
CTCAGCCACCTGGCTTGTGGGGCTGTGAGACATGGGGCAGATGGAATTATTTTAAGTGCTGCAGGAGCAGAGAAGCTGAGCAATATAACCACCCATCCCACCTTGACACATCGACTGCATAATCTGAGGCAGCCCAGGGGAAATCTGTCTGGTGGACTGGCTTGTACAATGCTTTAGAGATACTTGGTCATCCCCAGTGGAGGTTCCCATGAACACAAGAGGCTGGACGATAATAGAGGTAGGACAAGCATACTAAGAGAACTAGGTGCTGGGCATGGTGGTGCACGCCTTTAATCCTAGCACTTGGGAGGCAGAGGGAGGTGGATCTTTGTGAGTTCAAGTCCAGCCTGGTCTACAGAGTGAGTTCCAGGGCAGTTGGGGCTACAGGGACACCGTGTCTCAAAATGGTATGAAGAAAAATATACAGCATCAGATCACTGGACCAGATAAGAATGTGCTTACCAGATATTTAAGGAAAAACTTGATTTAACAAGGCCCTGGAGATTGGATTGGTATGGAGCTTGAATGTGCTGTGCTGAGTCCCTTAACGGGGGCAGGATCTTTATGAAGTAAGAGGTTTTGTCATATCAAAGTGACTTAGACCAGCATGTAAAGCATGTCTGAAAAAGAGGAAAATAACCTAAAACAGATACAAAAAGACAAAGCAGAAACAGAGATCTGCTTATGGTATGCAAAGGCAAATGTGGCAAGATGTGTGTCTTGTCTGACTGCAATAGCCAAGTTTTCGCTCTCTAATGAATACGACTAGAGAGAGTAGAAATGCTGATCTCATTCTTTTTTCCTTTTTTTTTCTTTTTTTTTTTTTTTTGACATCTGAAGCCTTTACTACACTGTTTACACTCATAGGGTTTTTATCCAGGAAGACTTTTATTTCAGGTAAATGGAAGAAACCAGAAAATGTAAAGGCTTTACACTCTACATTTTTTACATTCACAGAGTTTTTCTCCAGTATGACACTTTTCATGTAACAGTAAGAAATTAGAATATATAAAGGATTCACCACATTGTTTACATTGATATGGTTTTTCTCCCATATGACTTTTTTGTATGTAAATGAAGATTGCTGTTATATCCAAAGGCTTTATCACATTGCTTACATTCAAATATTTTTTTTTCCTCCAGGATGCATTCTTTCAAGTTTTGAAAGTAACTGCATCCATAGGCATTGAGTTTAGTATGCATTCTTTCATTGCTTTGAAGAGCATATTTAGTTCTAAAGCCTTTAACCACATAACATTCATATGGTTTCTCTAGTATGAGTTTTTTCATGTACTTCAAGGTTATTGTGTTGTGTAATGTCTTTACCACATTCTTTACATGCATACAATTTCTACCCAATATGTGCTTTTCATGCCTTTCAAGAGCGTATTTAGAAATAAAAGCTTTACCACACTCTTTATATTCATAGTTTTTCTCCAGTATGTCTTCTTTCATCTAACAGTAAGGAATTGGGGAATATAAAGGCTTTACCAAACTGTTTTCATTCATATGGTTTCTCCCCAGTATGAGTTTTTCATGTAACCGAAGATAACTATGATCTCTAAAAGCTTTACTACATTCTTTACATGCGTGCGGTTTCTCTCCAGTATGCATATTTTCATGTCTTTCAAGATCAGGCTTACATCTAAAGGCTTTACCACATTGTTTACATGCAAAGGGTTTCTCTTCAGTATGTGTTTTTTCATGCCTTTGAAAATTATACTTTAATCTAAAGGCTTATCCACATTGTTTACATGCATAGGGTTTCTCTCCAGTATGCATTTTCTCATGTCTTTCAAGATGACTATTACCTCTAAAGGCCTTACCACATTGTTTTACATCCATAAGGTTTTTCACCACTATGAATTCTTTCATGTTCTCAAAGAGAACTGGAAGAACTCAGATATTTTCTACATATATTATTACATGGATAATGATTTCTTACCATATGAGTTTCTCCAGATGTGTGAAGTGAAGTGTTATAAGCAAAGTCCTTTCTATATGCTTTGTGTTAATGGAGGTTTTTTGCATTGTTATTTCTTTTCTTTTGTTTTTTGTTTTTTTTTTTTTTTTGACTTTTCGAGACAGGGTCTCCCTGTAGCCCCAGCCGTCCTAGAACTCACTCTGTAGACCAGGCTGGCTTTGAACTCAAAACGATCCACCTGCCTCTGCCTTCAAAGTGCTAGGATTAAAGGCATGCACCACCATGCCTGGCTGCGTTGTGTGTTTCTTGATATATAACCAACAAAGGCAGGAAATCAAAATCATTTTAAACATATTTTCATTTTTTTTTTGGTCTTTTTGAGACAGGGTCTCCCTGTAGCTCTGGCTGTCCTGGAACTCACTCTGTAGACCAGGCTGGCCTCGAACTCACAGAGATCCGCATGCCTCTGCCTCCCAAGTGCTAGGAATAAAGGTGTGCGCCACCACGCCCGGCATTTATTTATTTCTGTATGTGTATGAATGTACTGTCTGCATGCAAGTTTGTGCACCCATGTCGTGCAATGCCGCGGAGGTCAGAAGAGGGTGTCGGATTCCCCTGGAACTGGAGTTCTCCTGAAATTGGAGTTTCAGACGGTTCTCGGCCGCCATGTGGGTGCTGGGGATCGAACCTGGGTCCTCTGTAAGAGTGGTCGGCGCTCTCAACCGCTAGGCCATCTCTCCAGCCCCTAAACATATTTTCAAAAGATCTATTCACATTGTGAGTTCTCATGCACCTTTGAAAGCTTGTGAAAGCATTAGAGTTCTCTGGCTTGTTTCCACATTCTTCATATTCAGAGGTAGGATGGTTCTTACAGGGAGAATGACACATGGAAACTTTTTATTTTTTTATTCACATAAATTTATTTTTATTTTTTTAACAACTCTAGACCCATGTCCCCCCATTCTCCCACCCCACCAGAGCTCATGCATTCTGCCAAACATGACTTTCATCTCTTTCTCAGTCTTTCTCAATATTCTCCAGGAGGAAGTTGACTGTTTTGAGCAGAAGTTCATTTCAGTCAGTTCTTCAATGCAGCCCTTTCTGTTGTTGTTGTTGTTGTTGTTGTTGTTGTTGTTGTTTCCAATATGCATCACTCCCAACTGCTTTGGACAAAAGCTCAGGGGGCCATACACAAGAAATACTTACAACTAGGTAGTTGGCACTAGCATCCACAGATGAGGGATACCATTCATTGTATGTTTTTCTGAGACTGTGTTACTTCACTCAGCATGATGTCCTCTAGCTCCAGCCATTTTCCTGCAAAGCTCATGATGTCATCTTTCTTTACTGCTGCATAGAACTGCATTGTGTAGATGTACCACATTTTCTCTGCCCACTCATCAGTTGAGGGGCATTTGGGTTGGTTCCAGCTCCTTCCTGGGCTTGCCTGAGCTGGTCTCGGGAGATCTTCTGGAAACATTTTCATACACATTACTTTCACATGCTGTTAGTTCACTAAAAATTCTCATGATGATATTGCCATTTTCTTTCCAAGTGAAAGTTTCTCTATCACGTGGATCATCTTTATGCTCATAAAATGTCTCACACATGCAACTTCTTAGATTTTTTTCCAGAACTGTATTATTGTCTTTAAGAGTCTCATCTTCACAATTGTTTGCTATAAAAGTGAAGTTCTTGCACGTTTCCAACATCACATCTCTGTTAAGCTTCTTCTGAGAAGGGTCCAGCAAAGCCCACTCTTCCTGGGTGAAGTCCACAGCAACAGCGTCAAATGTCACAGAATCTGTGTCCAACTTCCGTGTTCCCCGAGTTCTCCTCAGCAACCCTCAAAGGTCTCATTCATTTTTTTAAAAAGTATTTTATTATTTTTATTTTATTTGTATGAGTGTATTACCTGCATGTATATAAGTGAACCTGTGCCATGCAATGGCTACAGAGGCTAGAAGAGAGAATTGTATCCCCCGGAACTGGAGTTACAGAAGGTTGTTAGCTACCGTGTGAGTGCTGGAAACTGAAACCGGGTCTTCTGCAAGAGTAGCTAGTGATTTTAAGTGCTCAGCCATCTCTCCAGCCCCTCATTTCCTCTTTCAGGGGACCTCTTTACACTTTTTTTCCATTCATTAATCAACGGACTATTGGTTTAAAAGCCTGATATTTATTATTTTAAGGAACGTTGCATCCATTCCTATCTTGTTCCAGAGCTTTATGATGAAGGCCTGATGAGTTCAATCAAAAGCATTTCCCTTTCTTTCTGTCTGAGTTTCTTTCTTTCTTTCTTTCTTTCTTTCCTTTTCCTTTGAGGCAATATCTCCCTGTTGCTCCAGCTGGCCTGGAACTCACTATTTAGGACACACTGACATCAACCGCACAGAGATCTGCCTTCCTGTGCCTCTTGAGTGCTGGTATTAAAAGCATATGCCACCAAGCCCAGCTCAGATGTACTTTTTTCTAATTTTGTCCTTTTCTTTATTTATGTTTTGGTTTGCATTTTCAGATTTCCTTACACTGAAACAAACTTACATCCATGGGATGAAACCTATTTGGCCCTGTTATGCTGTCTTAATGTATTCTTGACTGATTGGCAAGTTTTGTTGTTGTGAGTTTTTACATTAATGTTCTGTGCAGAATTTGGTCTGTGGTTTTCTTTTTTGCTATGTATTTACACAGTCTGGGTTTTGGCTAATACTGGCTTCTTGAGGGTGTATGAAATCTTAAAAGAGATTTTCAATTGCATTTCTTCCAGTTTTTGAGCTTCCTCTTCATTGAGTGGTTGTTTCCTCTGCTGTACAGAAGCTATTTAGTTTAATGAGATCTCATTGTCAATTTTTGAGCTTACTTATTGAGAAACTGAGATGAGAAACTCCTTTACTGCACCTGTATCTTGTAGGGTACAACTTATGCTTTTTTCTCTAACCATTTCAGCACTTCAGGTTTTTCACACTAAGGTCTTTGATTAAGTTTGAGTTGACTTTTGTACAGGGAGATAGGGTCTGACAGGTATGAGTCTACTTTCATTATTCTGGATGTAGAGATCTAATTTTTCCAACACCTTTTTTTTTTAATTTATTTTCGGTATGTGTATCAATGTACTGTCTGCATGCAGGTTTGTGCACCCGTGTCGTGCAATGCTGCGGAGGTCAGAAGAGGGTCTCGGATTCCCCTGGAACTGGAGTTCTCCTGGAATTGGAGTTTCAGACGGCTCTCGGCCGCCATGTGGGTGCTGGGGATCGAACCCGGGTCCTCTGTAAGAGCGGTCGGCGCTCTTAACCGCTAGGCCATCTCTCCAGCCCCCAACACCGTTTTTAAGATGTTTTTCCTCTAGTATCTGTTCTTGGTAGCTTTGCCAAATCAAACTCCACGTGGCTGTAACTGTGTGCACAAATTCTTGGGTCTCTGTTTTCTTCCACTGACTATAAGTCTGTTTTTGTGCCAATACCATGCTGATATTTTTATGTTCATTTTTTTCTTTTCATAGGAAAACAGAAATAATACAAAATGACAATAACAAAATAAAGCAAAAAGAACAAAAAATGGGGAGGATTTCCATTTCTTATTCTGGTGAAATAAAGAATCAATCTTGGTATGTTCTTCTCTTTTTTTCCTTCTCTCTTTTTTCTTTCTTCTTTTCCTGCTCTTTCGGGGCTACCAGAAGGATATGTATTTACTGACTAGTCCAGGAAGCCTTGACTTCTCAGCTGAGAAAGAGTCTGGTTAATTTGGGGGGAGGGGTCTCACCCTTAAACTGCTTACTCAATTTCTAGCTCCTGTTTAGTTATATTACCCTCTGAAAAGACTCAGCCAAAATGCCAGAAGGGAATCTGGACGCCGACCACCCTGGCTTCTTCCATGCTGAAAAGTGATGTTGGGTGTGGCAACCGGGGTATCTCCCATTTAGAGGGTCAATCTAAAAGACTCCAAGCATAAATATAGAGGGGAAAAAATCCTTGACTGGTGCCCATGAAAGTGAAATGAAGGCAGGAGTAATTAGGTGCATGATCCAGGCAGGGGACCAGGAGAAGTAAGAACAGGGTGAATTCCAATGTCCAACTTAAAAATTCATTAGAATTTCTTGACCAGGGGTTTCAAAGCGTCCACTTATTAGGTTTCACCTTCTGTTCATTTAGCCATGATGTCTGGAATCAGGATCTGCTTTTCAGGCTTCTTAATAGTCAGGATATGAGTTTCCACTTAGATAGTTGCTAAAAGGAAAGAGGACATTTTATTATTGAGAATTGGTTAACAACAATAGTGGATTTGTCCTTTGGCTGCAGGTGACCCTACTCTGTTAATTAAGGCTAATATCTAAGATTTTTATGCCTGTTTAACCTTATTTCATATAACTGTACATCCAATATGTGGAGGCACAATTTTTCAGACTTTAAAATAAATATTTTACTTTATTTTTTGTTATATTTTCTTTTGTGGTGCTTACGTCCACACAATTAGCCCAGGTTAACCAAACTTTGTTTTCTTGAGGTCATTTGAGTTTCTGGTCTTCAAGGGGCACTCGGGTTTTGGGCTGGACTTTCTGTTCTCTGTCAGATCATTTTGTTCTTGGCTTCTGTTTCTGTTCCTACTGAATGATGAAAACACACATGTCAAAAATAATCCTGACATTAAATAAACTACTCAAGGGTAATTAATGTAGACTTATCTCTCTGGCTCTCATACATTTTCCTCTTTCTTATACTGAAATGAACTTTGTATTTCTTGTCAGAGTATCTTTTACCTGTCACTGTTCAAAACCTCCTTTTTCTCTTTTGGTCTCAAAATCCCCACCTCTCCTAGCATTTTGAATACTGGCAAATGACATCTTGGTCAGGCCTCTGGACTTGCTAGTTCCCTGTCCAGAATACTCTGTCAGATTTGTCCCAGGATAGCACCATTCAGTGATTCACATCTCAGGTACAATGATTCTCTCTTTGAAGACTGCCCTGTGTTTATGACAGGAGAGTGCTTTCATTATTCATTTCAGCATTTCTTTCATCTTTTGTGAATAAAGGATTGATAGATGCATACTTGCCTCTCTCTGAAATCATGTGTGTGTGTGCATGTGTGTGTGTGTGTGTGTGTGTGTGTGTTAAAAAGTGAGCTCTGTCGGGCGTGATGGCACATGGCTTTAATCCCAGAACTCGGGAGGCAGAGGCAGGCAGATCTCTGTGAGTTCAAGGCCAACCTGGTCTACATAGCTAGCTCCAGACCAGCTGGGACTAAAGGGAGACCTTGTCTCAAAAATACCCAAAAAATAAAATAAAATAAAATAAAATAAAAAGTGAGCTCTAGATGAACATGGGCCAAAATGTTCATTAAACTGAAGGTGCTTTAACACAGCTTTAGTTCACAAGAAGTCTAGAGTGGATGGGTGGACATGTGGATTAAAATTTTCCACTTAATTTATTTGCATGTATGTTTATTCTTCACATAGTGTGCTACTTTTTATTTAATGATTTTTCTAGGCATTTTGTGGGTGATATACAAAGCAGTGGTTTTCATTAAGCCACTTTCATAAATATACATCATTTTACATTGGTCATGATTAGATCTGGTATATCTTTCCCCCACTTCTCCACAAAAAGTTCTTCTACTTGGACATCTTAGTAAATGTATACATAGACAGATGGATAAATAGAAGATGTATAGCTGCAACAGCAGAGTGCATACATGATACAGAACTTGATACTTTTGTGACATCGGCTGATTTTGCTTACTTTGTAATATTCTGACTAATTTTCTCCATATAAGTGGCATAGATTCATATTACTTTACAGCTGAATGAAATTCTATTCTACATTTTAAATCCCATTTCTTTTCCTAGTCATCTTTGGATGGGTATCTAAGCTGATCCTAAACCTTAGCTAAGGTGGAATAATGCTTCAATAAACATAGATGTTCAAGTATCTCTACAGTATTCTGACAGTGTTCCCTTCGTACATATATCAAAGAGTGGATTTACCAGATGAAGTGGCAGTTGACTTTGTTGGCTTGAGGGACTACTGTACTGATTTCTCCAGTTGTGGGTCCATAAAACAAATGGTTTTCAATGGTGGTCTTCTGCTTAGTGGTGTGATAAATTCCTTTACATCATTTATCTGCTATCCTAGTAAAACATCAAAAAGTTGTCATTTCTAGCCAATTTGCCAAGGGTAAATGGAAGTTCAGAGAGACAAACCCTGTATCTTGCCAAACACAGGTCATGTACAATCAGATGTTGCCTCCAGGTTCAGAGTTCATATCTTCATTAGCTACAATCACTCTCCACACAGAGACACAATACAGAGTTCCCAGCTGTCCACTCACAAGGAAAAAGTGTCTGTGAGATGTCCGCCTGTAAGTGTCACATCTATAAACTAACTTCCACACATAAGGATTGGGAAACATATGGAACACGAAGGTGATAAACAACAACAAAAAAGGGCCACAAATGGGCCAAGTGAAGAGAATAAGCATCTGCAGAGTGTGGGTCCCTGGACAGGACTCCTGTGTTTAATCTCACCCACCCAGGAATCATTGTGTGAGAGGGGACAGAAAGGTTGTGAAAACCAGGGGATGAGGTTCATAGTCATAAGGAAAGTGACATATAGGCTCCTGGGACCTCACTCATATGAACTGACATCAATGATGTCAACACATTCAAGACAACTGCAAACTCAATCAGGCAAAAATCCAGCATAGAACTGGGAATATAGGCAGCAGGCCCCAACCTTAGCCAAAAACTATTGGTAGCTGATTACTGCTGGATAAGGCGAAGTTGTCCTTCTTTAAGGGAGTGTCTCTAGAGTAAGCTAAGTATACCCCAGTGGATGAACTTGCACTGAGTGTGCAGAATCTTGACAGGCCTTAACATAGGTGACAAAATGGTTAAGTTCCAGTGGGATAGGCAGAGGTGTGAGATCAAGGTCAGGATGGTTTACAAGCAAGTTCAAGACATCATCTGGGGACTACAGCGAGACCCTCTCTCAAAGCCACCCACCCTAAAAATAGTAAAAAAGATAAAGTGGAAAGTGTGGTGTGGTGGCACACACCTTTAATGCCAGCACTTGGGAGCCAGAGGCAGGCAGATCTCTGTGAGTTCAAGGCCAGCCTGGTCTACATGGTGAGTTCCAAGCCATCTCAGAATACAGAGAGACCCCTTTCTCAAAAAGACCAAAAAAAAGTAAAATAAAATAGGCCTATAGTGCTATAGTCCTCATTATACTCTGGAAGCCCATGCAAACACTTTGCCTAGTGCCACGTGTCATCACGCTGGTCCCCAGAGGCTTGGTCTCAAAACTCTTTCCTTACAAGCATACTTTCTTGGCTCTGGTCATCCTTAACGACGTTACTGACACTGGGCCATGTTGATTCTTATGATCTGCATTCTTACTTCCTGGGAGGAACTACAGCATCCGCCTGAGGAATAAATAGAGAACTCTGAGTTCTCAGCTCCACAGTGAATTCCCGATCCCTGTCTTGTACAAGAGGCCAGCCCACAAGATCTGCCTCAACATGAAGCTGCTCATCATCTTCATGCTGGCTGCCATCCCTATTTGCTGCTATGCAGGTGAGTTTTGTGAAAAGGATGGCTAATTTTGGACTGCACATTGTTCCTGGGTCCCACAGGAAAATATTTTCATATCCCTGAATCCTTTTACATGTCAACGCTAGCACATAATGTACGGTAGTATATTGTTCACAAAAGTCAATATTAGCCTAGAGTCAAGATGTATCTCTCGTTTTTACTTTGGCTCTCATATTGGAGAAGGGTGTAGTATGTCTTTACTATGCAGTATGCCCCATTTTGATAACAGTAGACATTGTTCACATGATTCTACTTCCTGACACATTCTCCTCCATATCTTGGCATCATGAGACACATCACTTACAAGATCTTCCTTTTTATGTTGCTTTTCAATGTAGATGATGCAGATAACACAGATAATGGATAATATGATAGATTCAATATTCATAAGACACTTGAAAATACCGCATGATATTCTCAAAATAGCAAGAAAATGTGTATGATTTTCAAATACGATCACACAAAAAAAGAATTTCTATGTTCACAAAACAGAGCAACTTATCTCTTGTGTGTCACTATCAACAGAGGTTGCCAGAGATTGGAGCTCCCTGTTGGTTTGTTAGGAACAACCTAAAATCAATCTCACAGCCTGAATTTTCTGTTCTAGATTCATGATTTCTCCCCCATATCCTTTCCCAATCTGTTTCCACTTGTATTCAAGAACCTGACAGTCATAAGAGGTCATCTCTAAATGAGTTCCAAGCTCCAGTAACGAATCTCATGTTTTTCTAGAGACTTCTGGCTGCACCATTATGGATGAAATTATTGCAAAAGCAATTGATCCAACTGTGTCTGTGAGTGAATATCAGGAAGTTGTTGATCCATATGTAACGTTACCAGCCACTGAAAAAGCTGTGGACCAACTAAAACAATGTTATCTAAACCAGTCAAATGACACTCTGGCCAAAGTTGAAGATATGGTGGTAAATATCAACCTTTTTTTTATGTTTTACATAATCATTGAACAGGAGAAACTTGTGTTCTGAGTTTGGGAGTAAGAAGGTCAAACGAAGAATTCTGTGTATGCTATATAAAACTATGATATAATTTAATTTGGGACATTTTATTTTTAAAAGTTATCCCAAGACTTGCCCAATATGGTTGCATTTATGTATAGACAGGCAATACAGTAATATAGATAAAATAAAAATAGCAAATAAAATATTTTAAATACAGAGCATTGTCAAAGGACAAAGCTAATAATTCATCTTCTTTTGAGGATTGTCAGCAATAAATGAAACAGATAAAAGTGAGGAAATTATCGGGGCTGGAGAGATGGCTTAGTGGTTAAGAGCACCTACTGCTCTTGCAGAGGACCCAGGTTCAATCCCCAGCACCCACATGGTGGCTGAGAACCATCTTTAAGTCCAGTTCCAGGGGAACCCAACACCATTTTCTGATCTCCGCGGCATTCCATGACATGGGTGCACAAACCTTTAGGCAGAAAGTACATTCATACACATAAAAAATATAAAATAAAATTTTTAAAATTTCTAAAAAAGAAAGTGAGGAAAGTCCCATGTACGGCTCTCTTAGGCATTGTTTTCCCAGGATATTATATTCTCTCTTCTCTCTCACAGAAACACACACACACACACACACACACACACACAGCATTGAAATCTACCTAACACCAAAAAATAATCTGATTTTTGAGTCAGAGTAAAATGCACCTAATTCTGGAAAAGCTTTCCTTTATCATGGACCACTGGTGCCTTAGTCCTGCATTTATGATGTCTGTATACATATATGTGTTATATTTTTTATTCATTGATAATTTTTGTAGAATCAGAAAAATCATTTCAGCAATATTTAGAGTAATTAATTTAGAAATTCTGACTATATTTCTAAGCAAGCACATTTGTTAGGATACATGTTTGGACATCTTGGCCAGTTTTATTTAGCACAGATTAAGAGGAAGTGGAGATCAGAGTTGTAAGACCACCATGGGTAATGGCCTCTCAAAAACAAATATCAGTGGTACAACCATATATAATCCTTTTAAGTATGAACCTCTGTTTCCTAGTATTTTTTCATTTTCACTTATTCTCTTTATTCATTCCAGGGTACAGTGGTTAGAAATATATTCATAATCATAAAGATAAACTGAGCATAAAACTAGAGGATGATGAAATTGTTCTTTGTTTAAAACCAAGTTTTAGGCCGGGCGTGGTGATACATGCCTTTGATCCTAGCACTTGGGAGGCAGAGGTAGGTGGATCTTTGTGAGTTCAAGGCCTACCTGGTCTACATATTGAACTCCAGGACAGCTGGGACTAAAGGAAACCCTGTCTCAAAAAGCCAAAAAAAGAAAAGTTTTGACTAATCTTTCACAGGTTGGCAATTCATTCATGCATAGAACCTGTAAGAACTACTGTTTGCTTTCTCTTTATCCTCAATAGCTCTCATGTTTTAGAACATTGAGGAATTCAAAATTTACACTTTTTAAACCCAAGATTAAAGCAGGTGCGTTTTGAAAGAATGCAGCCAAAACACTTCTATCTCTAGTGTTTTTTTTTTTTTATGTGTATGAATGTACTTTCTGCGTGTAGGTTTGTGCACCCGTGTCGTGAAATGCCGCGGAGGTCAGAAGAGGGTCTCAGATTCCCCTGGAACTGGAGTTCTCCAGGAACTGGAGTTTCGGACGGTTTTCATCCGCCATGTGGGTGCTGGGGATGGAATCCGGGTCCTCTCCAAGAGCAGTCGGTGCTCCCAACCGCTAGGCCATCTCTCCAGCCCCTATCTCTAGTGTTTTAATAAACTTCAAGAATGGTTACTGGATAAAGGATTCAAAAAAAAATAGGATGATTTGGAGACAAATAGTCACTTGGGGTTACACAGAAAGCTCTCGAAACAATACTCGTGTTTCAGCTCCAATCATAATCACTTGAATGATAGAATACAGGAGTACATAAAATGATTTTTATGTGGTGAATTCTGGGATATTAAAAATTCATTGAAAATAATTCAATTTAAATAGCCTCAAATGTTGTTTTCCAGGATATAATATACAGCAGCCCCGACTGTCAATAACGAGAAATTTCCAGATGACCTTTGGCACACAAGACTACAGAGAATAGTCAGAGACCAAGAGCTGATACTACAAAGTATAATTTTCTTTTTTTTTTTTTTTTTGCTTCTGAGCTTCTACCTGTAAAATGCAAGACAACTGTTGAAACCTCACATACATTTCTATTTCATTAAACTATC
>VZQC01014891.1:2185420-2253301 GCA_009823505.1 Rhizomys pruinosus
AGAAAACCACATTCTAAACAAAAAAAAAAAAAAAAAGCAGTCCTAATAGGGGAATTTATAGCCCTAAGTTAAAAAAACAGAAAGGGAACAAATAAATTATCTAACACTGCAGCCAAAAACACTTGAGAGACAATAACAAATGAACCCTAAACCCAACAGACAGGAAGAAATAACAAAAATCAGAGCAGAAATCAATAAACTAGAAACAAAGAACACAATACAAAGAACCAATGAATCCAAAAGCTGGTTCTTTGAAAAGATAAATAAAATAGACAAACCTCTAGCCCAGTTAACCAAAAGAAAGAGCAAGCAACTCCAAATGAATAGAATTCGGGATGAAAGGTGAAACATCACGACAGACAAAAGAAAGATCCAGACAATCATACAAGAATACTTCAAAAACCTATACACTTCTAAATTTGAAAACCTAAGAGAAATGGGTATCTGAAATCCTGGGAACCAACAAAGCTTAACCAAGAAGAGACTGACAGTTTAAACACACCCATAATATTTGAGGAAATTAACAATGTAATTAAAAAACTCCCAACCAGGAAAAGCCCAGGCCCAGATAGTTTCACAGCAGAATTCTATAAAACATTTAAAGAGGTCTTACAACCATTACTACTCAAACTGTTCAGGACCCCAAACAGAGGGAAATCTCTTGCTTTTCCAAATTCTTGAGTTTTGCCATTAATTCATTCATGTGTGTTTTCTAATTTTTTAATTTTAGTGTACATAGAGTTATAAATTCCCCCCATAGCACAGCTGATAATGTGGCACAGAGCTTTTCATTGTGTTGTATTAGCACTTCAATTTACTTCCAGGAATGCTTTCATTTCTTTCTTGATTTCTTCATTCAGGTGTTCAGGTGTGTGTTATTTAATCTCCATGTTTAAATATCATTACTACAGCTTCTTTGCTGTTGATTTTAAGTTTCATAATGTTGTGGTCTGATAGAATATAGGGAATTACTTCAATATTTTCATATTTGTTGAGGTTTGCTTTGTGACACAGTATGTGGTCACTTTTAGAGAAACTTCCAAGGACTGCTAAGTAGCATGTGTATTCTTTGGGTAGAATATTCTATAAATGTCATTTAGGTTCATTGGATATTTTAAATCATTTAATTCAATTGTTTCCTTGTTTATTTTGTGTCCAAAGAGCCTGTATACTGGTGACAGTGTGGTATTAAAGTTATATAGTGTTCCTGAATTGGGGTATTAAAACTATATAGTATTAATGAGTTTGGGTTTTCTGTATCTTGAAGTCCAGTACTACTGTTTTTATGGAATTGCATGCACCAGAGTTTGATGTACATGTGATCATGCCTACCATGTCTACTTGGTTGATTGTTCCCTTCATCAGAACTTAGGAACCTTCTTTATATCTTCTGAATATTTGAACTTGAAGTCTGTTTTGTTAGATGTTAGAGTATCAACTCCTGTTTGTTTCTTTGTGCCATTTGATTCAAATATTTTGTAAATCCTTTCTCCAGAAGGTTCTGCCTGTCCTTAGAAGTAAGGTGTCTTTCTTGGATTTCTTGGAGATGAAAAATAGATGGATTGTGTTTCATTTTGTTGAATTTTGTCACTTCCATAAAATATAGTTTGATAGTACTTAGCTCTCATTCTCTATCTGCACCTCCCCACATTANTATATATATACGTATATATGTATATATATATATACATATACATATACATATATACGTATATATGTATATATATATATATGCCATAAATATGGGCATAAAAATTCTGATTTGTGGCCCCAAATGTTCTTCAGTGTGGGGGAATTTCCTGAACTTGTCAGGTGTCTCATCTGTGTAAGGCACTGTCCACCTTCCAGCAGCCATCAGTTGCCTACAGTTCCTTAGGACGGGTTGGGATTTCTTATCTACTTCCCCATGTCTAGGATGGGATTATTTTTCTGGTTTCAGCTTGCATGGGACTTGTGCATGCTGCCACTGTTGTTGAGATTTCATATGAGTGACTGACCAGCTGCCTGGAAGTTCTGTGTCCTTGTTGTCATCCACCCCCTGACTCTTACTATCTTCCCACTTCCTCCTGTGCAATGATCCCTGAGCCTTGGAATGTGGAGGTGTGAAGTAGATTTCCTATTCAGGAATAGGCACTCTGAGACCTCTTGTTCTCTGCACATTGTCCAATTGTAGCCTCCTATGTTAATTACCATCTGCTGCATAAAGGAACTTCTCTGGTTAGAGGTGAGAGATATGAGCATGGATATTTAGAATAAAGAAGAAATTATGGGGCTGGAGAGATGGCTCCATAGTTAAGAACACTTGTTGATCTTACAGAGGACCCTGGCTCATTACAGTACCCACTTCATGGCTAACAACCATTTGTTACAGCAGTTCCAACACCCTCTTCTAGGCTCTCAGGGTGCTAGGAATTCAATGCTATGTGGACTGAACAGTGGATTGGTTCTGACAGGCTAGTGAGGAGGCCTAAGGCAGGAAGAACAAGTGTAGGATTTAGGGCCAAGGGTGGGGTGGGGATAGCTTGTGGAGGGTCTAACTAGCCAGGCAGAGCAGGTTGGCTCTGAAGTGGGAATTCCCTGCACCTGCCCCACCCCAGTTCATGGATTCTGCCATACCTGTCCTGCATCTTTCTCTCAGACTTTTTAAAGTTTTTCTCTGAAGAAGTTTGTTTGGGCAGAATTTAACTCTGCCAATCAGTTCTTTGACCCAGTCTTTATGTTGTTGTTGTTCCCTCCCATTTGTATTGCATATTTTGGAGCAATATGATGGGAGGGAACAACAATGACAAAAGGACTGGGTCAAAGAACTGACTGAAGCTGTTAACTTCTGCCCAAACAATAAACCTCTGAAGAGAAAAACTTTAAAAAGACTGAGAAAAAGATGCAAGGCATGTATGGCAGAATGCATGAACTGGGGTGGGGTGGGGGACATGGAAAAGGGAGTGTGTCTAAATTGGACTGAGAAATGATGTACGAAATACACAAAACACTAATAAAATATCTTATTAAAACAAAACCAGAAAATCACATAATTAAATAGGAGAAAATAAACCAGAGACTAACCATGCCAAGGTGATTAAGATACTGAAAAGAACACACCTAAAGTTTCAACGCTTTGTTAATGTACTTTCAGTTAGACATAAATAAAAGTATGTATATGCAGACTTTTGAATTAATAATACACATTTTAAAATGTAAGTGGCTGCCTTGTTCTGTTCTAGTCTTAATGATAAACGCAAAGCTATTTCCTCTTCATTTCCACATTAACATAAATTTTCTTTTATCTCTAGTATTCATACTTTACTATGTAACCATGTTTTATTCCCTTATGTTTTATTTCTGTGGGTTTCTCACAATCATTAATCAATCAATGACTACATAAAAAAGATAAAATCATTTTTCAAGAACATATCTTGATTTATGAAATTGTTATCTGGATTGCATTTCTTTGTGTGACATTTTTTCTAAGTAAAAATTCAGGCACTGTATTTAATAAGAGTTTATATATAATGAACATACTCCTCATATTCCTTATTTTTAGAGTAAATTGATTTCCTTGTAATGTTACTCTGCTTCTATGAATTTGACTTATGTAATATTTATTATAATCTTATAATCACTTTGATTTTTGTACTCCTATTTTTCCACGATGTTTTGTCATTAATGGACATAACCTAAATCCTAAGTTTCTCAAAGCAATTTCTTGCATCTGTTTAAATTATCATATGACTCCCTGCCCTGAGACTATGCCTTTTCTCAATTACAGTGATTGATTAGGTGGCATATGGTGGACCATCTTTACTTCCATGATATGTTCCACTCTCTCTTGGTCATACAATCAGTGGTGGGAGCAGATCACAGAACACATCCCGATTACAGTCCTCCGAGTGTGAAGCCATCAAGAATGATGCTATGTAGAGTTGAAGAAGAAAGAACCACCATAGCACAAGTGCAGACAGAGGAAACACTGTGTGAGTGAGGAACAAATGGAATTTTTTTTATTCAGTTCAACATCAAGGTCTTCTTTAATAAAATCCTGGGTGGGGGAGGCACAGGTGGAGGAGTTGCTGGGTGTGTATCCTAAAATGGCAGATAGCCAGGCCTTTTAAATCTCCAGGTGGAAAAGATAATAGAGCATTCTGATTTGCAGATAGTTTAATAAAATAGAAAGAAATGTATGTGATGTTTCAACAATAGTCTTGCACTTTACAAGTACAAGGACAGAAGAAAGAATGAAAACTTGTATTTTGTAGTATCAGCTGTGGGTCTCCAACCATTCTCTGTAGTCCTGTGAGGCAAAGGTCCTCTGGAAATGTCTGGTTATTAACATTCGGTGCTGCTATATATTGCATCCTGGAAAATAAAATTGGGGGCTACTAAAATGTTGAACTCTGCCCGGGTAATGTCAAATAATGAAAACACAAAATTTCTTATACTTTTGAATGATTTTCAATGAATTCTTGGTATCCCAGTAAGCATTGGCATAAAATTATATTATGTACTCTTATGTTCTATCATCCAAGTGATAATGACTGGGGCTAAAAATGTAATTGTTGTTTCTAAATATGTCTGAATACCTCCAACTGATTATCTGTCTGCAAATCATCCTGTTTTGTGTTTGAATACCTTATCCAGTAAGCATTCTGAAAGTTATTAAATGACCCTCAGATTGAAATGTTTCTTCAGCCTTCTTTCACAATGTGTTTGTTTAAATTTCAGGTTTTAAATTAGACTAATTTTTTTAATTCCTCTGTGCTCTAAAACATGAGATATAATAAGGGTAACCAGAAAGCAAAGACCAGTCCTTATTCTACGTAAATGAATTGTCAGCTGTGAATGATTAGTCAAAACTAGGTAGTTTTATTTCCTTAATTTTAATTGCACTTTTGTGCATTTCATACATTTCCTAGTCAAGTCTAACATGTGTGGTAGAATTCATGAATTCTGGGGGCGGGCATGGATGGGGGAATGGTTTGAAACTACTGTTTAAATAAACAATTTCATCATCCTCTAGTTTTATGCTCAGTTTATCTTTATGATTATGGATATATTTCTAACCACTGTACCCTGGAATGAATAAAGAGAATAAGTGAAAATGAAAAAATACTAGGAAACATAGGTTCATACTTAGAAAGATTTTATATGGTTGTACAACTGATTTTTGTTTTCAAGAGGCCATTACACATGGTGGTCTTACAAATCTGATCTCCACTTCCTCTTTATCTGTGCTAAATAAAACTGGCCAAGATGTCCAAACATGTATTTTAACAAATGTGCTTGCTTAGAAATATAGTCTCAATTCTGAAGTTACTCTTAATACTGCTCAAATTATGTTTCAGAAACTCCAGAAAGTTCTCATAAAGTAGAATTTATAGCACATATATGTATACATTTGTGTACAAGCATCATAAATGCATGAATAAGGCACCAGTGTTCCATGATCACTGTGACAAGGGAGGGTTCTTGGGGATCAGAAACATTTTACTCTCACAAAAATTGGAATATTTTTCAATGGTAGAGAGCATGCGATGGTGATGATGGTAGTGGTGTGTGTGTGTGTGTGTGTGTGTGTGTGTGTGTGTGTGTGTGTGTGTTTCTGAGAGCTAAAGAGAGAGAGAGAAAATATAATATCCTGGGAAATCAATGCCAAAGAAAGCTACACATGAGAGTTTCCTCACTTCTTTTTCATGTATTGCTAACCGACAATCCTTGAAACAGGATGAATTATCAGCTTTCTCCTTTGATAATTTTCTTTATTTAAAATATTTTATTTACTATTTGTATATGTATGAGTGTACTTCCTGAATTTATATACATGCAACTCTATCATGCAAGCCCTTGGATAATTTTCAAAAACAAAATGTCACAAAAGTATATTATACTATAGTTTTATGTAGCATACACATAATTCTTGCTTTGATCTTAAGCCCAAACTCAGAACATAGCTTTCCTGATCATTGATTACATAAGTCCTTGGATAATTTTCAAAAACAAAATGTCACAAAAGTATATTATACTTTGCTGGTGCACGCCTATAATCCTAGCACTTGGGAGGCAGAGGCAGGTGGATGTTTGTGAGTTCAAGGCCAGCCTGGTCTACAGAGTAAATTCCAGGACAGCTGGGACTACAAAGAGACCATGTCTCAAAAAGACCAAAGAAAAGTATATTATACTAAAGTTTTATGTAACATAAACATAATTCTTGTTTTGATCTTAAGCCCAAACTCAGAACACAGCTTTCCTGATCATTGATTACATAACACATAAAAAGAAAGGTTCATATTTACCACCATCACTCTAACATTGGTCAGAGTGTCATTAGACTGGTGTAGAAAACATTTTTTAATTGAGCCACAGCTTCCTAGTGGGTGGCAATGTTACATATGGAGCAACAAGTTCCTGAAAGTCACTCACAGATGCAGTTGGATCAATTGCCTTTGCAATAATATTATCCATAATGGCGCAGCCAGAAGTACCTAGAAAATCATGAGATTCACCACTAGAGTTTGGAACTCATTTGGAGATTACCTACTTTGTCTGTCAGGTTCATGGACACATGTGTGAATAGATTTGGACAGGATATATGGGAGAAATCATGAATCTAGAACAGAAAATTCAGGCCATGGGGTTGATGTAAGTTCTTCTTAACAAAACAACAGGGAGCCCCAATCCCTGCAGAGTCTACTGAGAGTGGCGCTGTACAAGGAAGTTGTTCTGTTTTGGTGGACATAGACATCATTTTGTGTTATTTTACCTGAAAACAATACAGCATTTTCTTGCTATTCTTAGGCTACCACACAGTGTTTTCAAGTGTCCTATGAATCTAGCATATCATCTATTATCTCTGTTATCTGCATCATCTACATGCAAAAGCAACATAAAAGGCTCTTGTAACTGATGTGTCTCATGATACAAAGGTGTGGAAGAGAATGTGTCAGGAAGTGGAATTGTGTGAACACCTTTACTGGAGTCATGTGGACAATTTTTACTCTTTGAGTTTTCAACTTCTTTTTTATTCATTATTTTATGTATGAGTGCATTGCCTACATGTGTGTAAGCACTCCCGTATTGTGCAATGCCCACAGACGTCATAAGAGAGTGTCAGATGCCCTGGAGTTGTGAATGGTTGTTATGTGCCTTGTGGGTGCTGGGAATCAAAACTGGGTCTTCTGTAAGAACAGCCAGTGTTCTTAACTACTGAGCCATATCTCCATCCCCAAATAGACAACTTTCTATCAAATTGTGGAAATAGTTCAGTTTTTGCTAATCTGTACCAATGTCTTCCATACTTGAAATAGTCAACGTGGACCATGAACTGGACAAGCCACATGAAATCTCTGACACATTTGTATTGACAACATTGTTATGAACAGGGATCCACTTCCTTCATTACTGGAAAATGATTGTGGAGAATATGATTTTCCTTCACTATCATAAGGATTAGGACTAAACGGCCAAATGGAAGAGCCCAGAACAATTAGCCATGTGTGTTGCATAGCTCTAAAGCTATTTGTTCCTCTTGCCAAATTCCTATTCCATATGCTAGAATTTGAAATGTAAGCCTTCCACAGTTAAGGAAACTGAGATGTTCAATGCTATGGAACCCACTTGGGTCCAGTGTTGTTCGGTCACTATTTCTACCCTCCCACTTGCTCCGTTCTCAAAGCCACCTCATATTCAAATGTGATCCTTGTTATGGATTTCAGGAGAGCTGTGATCAGAATAGGACGCACTGCATAGTAATGACACAAACTAAAATCAGAGATACATTTTGACTCTAAACTATATATTGATTTTTATGAACAGTATAACAGACACCTTGTGCTAGTTTTGACATGTGAAAGGGTTGAGGGATGAACATGTCTTCCTGGGGGACGCAGCACCAATGTGTAGTTCAAAAGTAGCAAACCCTTCCACAAAACCCACCTGCATAGCAGCAAATAGGGATGGCAGCCAGAATGAAGATGATGAGCAGCTTCATGTTGAGGCAGAACTTGTGGGTTGGCCACTTGTACAAGACAGGGATCAGGAATTCACTGTAGATTTGGGGACTCAGAGCTCTCAATTTATTCCTAAAGGGGATGCTATAGTTCCTCCCAGGAAATAAAAATTCAGGTCATAGAATCAACATGAAACAGTGTCAGTAAACATCATTAAGGATGACCAGAGCCAAAGCCTTTTTTTGTTGAAAATAAGGAAATAATTTTGAGACCAAGCCCCTGGGGACCAACATGATGACACTTGGCAATCGGCAATGTGTTTTCATGGGCTTCCAAAGTATAATGAAGAGTATTGCAGTATGGGTCTATTTTATCTTCTTTAGTATTTGGGGGGGCTAGGTGGCTTTGACAAAGGGACTCACTGTAGTCCTGGATGCCTGGAAGTTTCTTGTAACCATGCTGGCCTGATCTCACACCTCTGCCTGTCCCACTGGATTCCACCCACTCTGTCATGTATGTAAAGGTCTGTCAGCTCAAGTTTCTATACCCAGATGACCCTCAGTGCAAGTTCATACATGGGCGTGCACATAGCCTATCTAGAGTCACTCCCTCAAAGATGAACAACACTACCTGACCCTTTGGTAATCGGCTGCCAATAGTCCTTTGGACAAGATTGGGGCCTGCTGCTCATTTCCCAACTCTACACTGAATTTTTACCTGATTGAGTGTGTGTGGGTCTGGTATGTGCTGACATCATGGATGGAAGCTCATATAAGCAAGGTCCCAGGAGCTTATAAGGCTCTGCTTCCTTATGGTAATGAACCTCATCCCCTGGCTCTTACAACATGTCTGCCCTTTCTTGTGCAATAGCCCCTGAGTTCTGGGTGGGTGAAATTCAGCATAGGAATACTGTCCAGGGACCCACACTCTGCAGACTCTTATTCTCTTGACTTGGCTAATTTCTGGCTTTTTTCTGTTCATTGGCCTCTGTTGTATGAAGAACCTTCACTTATGAGAGTTGAGTGATATATTTTTATCTCTTTTCCCTCTGTGTTCCACAATCTTTAGATCAGGAAGTGAGTTTGTAGATGTGTCACTTACAGTTGGACAACTCACAGACAATTTTTCCCTTGGGTGAACAGTTGCAGAACTCTGTAATTGTCTCTGTGGCAATAGAATATCCTGGAGGTGACTGTATACATACTTTTCTTAAAATGTAGGTATCCATATTTATCATATAGAAAGAGATTATCTTTGTCTAGAGATGTGACTGACTTGGGGTTTGCTCTCTGATCTCAGATTTGACTTCTCCAGCCATTTGAATTTCAGTATGTTTACAGTACCTCACATAAGTTCCCTCCCAGTAAATGGGCTTTAAGTTCAAATTGGTAGCTGTTGATCACCACTCATAAAGTGGCACTACTGCACCAATATTGTTTTCTGTGCTGGTCATTTTTCTGGTGATTCTGCTGCAAAGCTGAGGTTGAAACACAGAATGATTCTTTCCTTTAGCAGTTTGCACAGTGTCCTCCAGAACTAGTCTTCAGGGAGGAGGCTTCCAGGCCAGGTCCAGCTCCACTGCTCCAAGTCAAATCAAAACCACCGTAAGATTTTATCTTACCCCAGTCAGACTGGCTAAGATCAAGAGAACACATGAATACAAATGGTGGCGAGAATGTGGGAAAGGGAACCCTCCTCCACTGTGGGTGGGATTGCAGTCTCACTCAACCACTCTGGAAGCAGTGTTGAGAGATCTTTGGTATTTTTAATATTTTTGAGTTTTAATGCATTTCAGAAAATACATCGTAATCAAATTTAGATTTGCTCCTCCTCCACATCCCCCAGAGTCAGCAAGCCTGATTTCTGGTGACCTGTCACATATATTATGTCCTATCCAGTCAAGCATTTCTAGCTCTCAAAAAGCTAAAAGTGAATCTACCATATGGTTATTCCACTCCTTGGCTAGACATGAAGGGCTTGTACTTATTCATTTGTTGGTGCTCTTTTCATAGTGTCTGAGGAATGGAAGCATCCTATGTTTCCTCAACTGACCAATGAAGAATGAAAATGTGGTACATTATAGATTGGAGTTCTACTTTGCAGCAAAGACAGATGAAATGAAAGTCATAAGTAAATGGATGGAACTAGACACAGTTATAGCAAGTGAAGTAACACAGACTCAGAAAAAGAAATACTAAAAAAAAATAAAAAAATAAAGAAATCCGTTTCCTAATTTGTGGATCTTACCACCAAAGAAGGAGCCTGAGTTAGAGCAATAGTAAGAGACAGGTATTACCAAGGGGCACATGGGTAAACTGGAGTCATTTAACTGGCAGGGGAAGAGGGAAGGTTATACCATGGTGATAAAGGGGAAGACAGAGCTCATGAGTTGGCAGGTCAGAGGAGACAGCTTTTATCAAGGACAAACTTGGGGAAACTGGGGTATATTTTCTGAGGAGGAGAAGGGAGGGATAAACAGGGACAGAGAGAGACAGAGAGAGAGGGAGAATAAAGCATGCTTATCTGCTCTGAAAAACCATAAGGAAATGTATTATTTCAAAAGCCTACTGAAAAATTACACATACAATACCTGTACATGAGTGCATATGTAGTAGTTTAATAATCATCTGAATAGTCCTTTAGTCATGCATGGCTGACATCCACATGGCGTTCTTCCCTTCTTGCATTTCTCGAGGCTGTCTCCTGCCTGTAGGCAGACAATTTCTTGGCTTAGCTCTGGCAAGGAGGGGGGAGGGGATCACAGGAGAGTTACCTGAAAGAAATGGGCATAAAAGATGGACTCAGAGGGCAAGGTCAGGAGAATAGGTTCTCTCTTTACTTATGCCAGCAGTATCCTATATAATAAAAGTTACTGTGCTCTGAGCAAGGAAGTGGGGGGCAGGCGGAATTGAGGGGCAAGCCACCATGGCTCTAATGGGGGGGCTGCAGAGCTCCTGTTTGTGCAACAGGTAACTAGAGTTGTAAAATTTTGGTCAATGCCTCAAGGGAAGGGACCATCCAGTCCTGGAACTTTGCAGAGATAGGTGAAGCAAGAAAACATTGTAGTATCCCGACACTTCCAGAGCTACAGATAACTCATAGAGGAAACCGATTTTCTACAGAGATATCACATAACTGGAGGTCTTACGGGACAAGTCTTACAAGTTCTTGCCTCAAGCCACACAAAGTTCCATTCCTACATGCATGTGTATAGCTGAAGGCTATATAATAAAAAACACAGTGCTACACAGGAGAAATCTCCCTTTGAGTTCTTCAGGCTAGTCCAAGACATTCTTAAAATTACACAGTCTGTTGCCATGGCCTTAGATTACCTCCTAGAACTTTAAGGTAAGACCCTATTACTAGTTTTGTTTTTATGTTGGTCTCCTCCTCCTCTTCTTACCTCTCCTCTCTTTCCCCTTCTCTCCTTCCCTCTCCCCACCTTCATTTTCTTTGTCTAAGTATTGCTCTGCTCTATCTTCTTATACTTGTTTCTGTTTTGTATCCTTTTTTCTCTGTCACTTCATGTTCATGGACCTTAACATTTGTTTTCGAATTTCAAACAGCCACCTTTTATTTATGTCTGATTCTGCTGGTTCAGATGGCTGAGACCAGTGTGCCTTCCCTTCCTGATTCTCTACTTTGTAGAAACTTCTGAGATTGAGAGGATGCTTACAATCCTCTGATATGAAGGTTTTTTGAGAATTACTTTATGTAATGAACTAGAATAATTGACTCAAAGCTTAAAACATATTTTTCTTCTATATTGGAATTTTGTCTTTTAGTTCCATGGACTCAAAGGACATTGTCAATTTGTTGAGCTCCTTTTTTCTTTGTAGTTGAGGGATCAACAATATAGGGAGAGTGACTGTAGTTAATGCAGATATGAATTCTGAATCTGGAGGTAGCATCTGATTATGTAGGACCTGTCTTTGGGAAAGGTACAGTGTTGGTCTCTCTGAGCTTCTGTTTACCCATGGCAAAGTGGCTAGAAATGAGAACTTGCTGAGGTGTTACCAGGATGGCAGATAAACCGTGTAAATGATTTTATCACACCACTAAGTGTAAGATCACCATAACAACTGGTGTTTTCTGGGTCCACAACTATAGAAATCAGTACGGGCATGCCCTCAAGCCAAAAAATCAACTACCATAACATCCAGCACATCTACTAGCTCTGGAAAATACCCTGTGAATTAAAACTTTCTTGAATACATCTGGACTTTTTAGAACACTTTGGACCATATTCTTATAGAGCTCATTTCTTATACACACACACACACACTCACACACAATATTTCAGAGAGAGGTATGTGTGCATCTTTCAATCCTATTTTCACAAAATAAGAATGAAATAATTGAATGGATGAAGAAGACATTATACTGAAATAAACACAGGACAGAATTCAGAGAGGGTATCATTGTAGCTGACATTTGAATAATTGAAAGGTGGTATCCTGGGATAAATATGACAGTGTTATAGACAGGGGGAATAGCAAGTCCAGAGGCCTGAGCAAGATGTCATTTGCCAATATTCAAAATGGTAGGAGAGGTGGTGATTTTTAGACTAAAGGAGAAAAATAATATTTGTGAATAGTGACAGGTGATAGACACTTGGACATTTGACCCAGTCATACCACTCCTGGGTATATACCCACAAGATACATCTTACTACAAAAATACATGCACAGCTATGCTTATTGCAGCTCTGTTCACAATAGCAAAAAGCTGGAACCAGCCCAGGTGCCCCTCAACTGACGAATGGATAGAGAAAATGTGGTACATGTATACAATGGAGTTCTATGCAGCGGTAAAGAGGGACAACATCATGAACTTTGCAGGTAAATGGATGGAGCTAGAAGACATTATGTTAAGTGAAGTAACACAGTCCCAGAAAAACAAACGACAAATGATGTCCCTCATAGTGGATGCTAGTACCAATAACCCAGATATAAATATTTCTCGTGGAGAGGGATTCATAGTAAAAGAACAACAACAGAAAGACTGCATCAGAAAACGGACCAAAATGGTGACTTGGGAAGGGGGGAGGGGTGGGTGAGGGACACGGGTGTATATTTGATTAATGCATATTTAATTGACGTGAGTTCAACAAGTACCCAGTTTTGCCTAGACACTGTCTACAGGATACATGATGTTTTAGGACTTAGTAAAAGTAAATATGTGTATATTAAACAACATTGGTTTACGGACTCTGATAAAAACGGTAATGCATCTGAGTTAAATGGAGATATAAATCGCTGTTGTCCATATTCGTTTTACATAAAATTTGTAGAGCAATAACTATGGGATGGCACATACAAATTTCTCTAAACAGTTTTGAAATTAAAAAAACTTTAAAAGATGATTTAACATAAAAATTAATTTGCTCCCCAAGTTATCATATATAGTCACCCAAAAAACATGGGTAAATTTGATGAAATCTGAGCCTTGATTCCACCCTATAGTTATGTATAATACAACTGTCTTCTGGGGAATCATGGGTTTAAAAAAAAGGGGGGGGTACAGATAGACATGAAACCTTCTTCAATCAAAAACCTTGCAATTCAAATCTTAAAACTAACTTTAAAAAAAAAAAAGCTAAAACAAAATGTCACCAACTTAACAGTGAAAAGAGAAAAGATAGAGCTTTGCATTGAGTAATGTACCAGAAAAGTGCCAACGGAA
Organism: Rhizomys pruinosus; assembly: GCA_009823505.1. Taxonomy (NCBI): domain Eukaryota; kingdom Metazoa; phylum Chordata; class Mammalia; order Rodentia; family Spalacidae; genus Rhizomys; species Rhizomys pruinosus. The sequence continues at coordinate 2,199,046 of VZQC01014891.1, forward strand.
AGGTTGGCCCGTCTGAACATCGAAAGGAAGAAAACTCAGATTGCCATAAACATCAAAACCATCTGTGGCCCCTACATGTAACAACTATTTATAATGACCTAATGAAACTGTAACCTCTAGGTGCCGCAAAGGTTTTGATATGAAGACTTTCTTGCCTCCCCCCCAGAACAAGGTGAAATATTACGATGATGAGTGAGCTCGCTCTCCAACTGTAAATTGGAGACAACTATTATAGAGGTAATCTCTTATAAAACTGGTAAAACTGCCTTCTTTAATTGACTAATTAGACATAAGAACTGTGAAAAGGATTATTCTCTATTCAGAAACCAAATATAATACTAAAGGTCCTTAAATTGCATTAAGCAAAATATATATTAATACAGGAGCTCTGACGATCAGTAATGATTATTCTACCAGGGAGATGTTGGCCAGGGGATCTAAGGCCCCACAAAACGTAAAGCTCCTTGCCTCTAAACTGGATACCTGCAAGAAGAGAGGTATAAGCCCTGCTGTCTGAAACCTGACATTAACATGGAAAGATGTATTGAGAACACACATATGCAAGTGTACAGTGGCTCTGGAACACCAGAGAGTGTTACCAAAGGCCACTAAACCAATAAAGCAAATACGGGTCTCCTTGAGTCAAGCAAGACTCCACCATTCAACACCAGCTACACCTCACCTCCTGGAAATACTGTGCGCAGAGCATCCATATGCCTGTATATTCCCAAATCTAATTGGCTATTGGCTCTCTCCTTTGGAGGAATAACCCATGGCTGATGCCACAAGCTTACATCCTCTACAGGTTAGGAGATCTCATAAGCCACAGTAAGACCCTGTCATATTAACAGGAAAAAATGTAATCATGGATCAACATATCATCTAAACATATGTGTCTATTCCAAAAACCTACCATAACTATTAATGCTGTTTAAATACTATATATCTAATTGCTTGTGCTTCATTAGTAGGATTGGAAAGGTTATTCTGGACAAACTGTCAGCCATGAAAGAAACAGCCAGGAATTGACCAGAGTCCAAGACAACAGCTCCAGAGAGAGTGGACTGTCTGCTTCTCATCCACCTGTGCCCCTTTTCTAAGCCCAGGAATAATCTGCGGAAGATGGGGCATGTTAGAATGTAAGGGCTGCGATTGGGGTGAATGGTGAAACAACAGCAATGTAGTCTGGACCCTCATTTGATCAACCTGGTTGAACATACAACCCCTCACCACACGCTGGAAGGTGGGCTGTGGGTTTGGCACAACAGCCTGCAAATTTGTTTTACATGAAGGATGCTTGTACTCATGGATTATCACTTATAGCTAAAAAATGGGAAAAAAAAACTTAGAGAAATATGCAGGACAGTTATGGCAGAATGCATGATCTCGGTTGGGGTGGGGGTGGGGGGAAAGGGAAAGACAAATATGCCTGAACTGAATTGGAAAATGATGTATGAAATGCACAAAGCATCAATAAAAAAATGTTAAATAATAAAAAAATAAAAATAAAAAAAAGAGTTGTAGACGATGGAGGCCTGGCTTGTGAAGTTTCAAAGGGAAGCAAAGATCATCAGGACTGTGTAATCTGTGAGTTCTGGTCAGCTGGGGCTGAAGAATCAGCTGTAAGTAACAAGAGACCAGAACCTGAAGTGAAACAGTTGCTTTACTGGAACAATTGATGCTGGTTAGCTGGGGCTGAAAAATCAGCTGTAACAGGAGACCAGCATCACTGTGGTGAAATCTTCTGTGAAGAATTTCTTCAGGGTCAGCACACAGAAGCTACTTTCCAGAAGGGGCCTGAGCCTCCATCCCAAGCCAGAAGCAGGACTTGGTAGTGTGTAAGAGTCTCCTATATGGCTCTAGTGTTGAAATTTGAGGGGGTCACAGAGAACAGCCGAGGCTTGGCACTGTGAGAGGTTAGGAAAGACCATTGGTGGAAGTGCACCTTGATTGCAGTGAAGACCCCAGGATTGCAGTGGTCATGGAGAGAAGCTGAGGCTTGGCATCAGGAGAGGTCAGAAGAGACCATTGGTGAAGGTGCTGCCTCAGTTTCAGTGGTGACCCCAGGTATTTGGAGATGCCAGGACCGTGGGACGACAACCAAGAACAATGGCAGGTGTGGAATGGAGTCAGCCTGGACCTGTGAGATGAGCTGTGTGTGCCACGGATGGCAGAGTCAGAGAGGGGGAGCTGCTGTAACCCTTTGGAGTCTAGAAGATTGTCAGTGAGTCCCAGGTGTCCAGGCTTGAGCTACTTGCTGGACTTGGGTTTTGTTTGAGTGTGCCTGATTCTTCCCTTTGAAATAAGACAGTGCTTGTTTTGGATTTTACAGCAGCCCACAATTAGACTTTTAACAGACTGTGAATTTTTAAGTGTTTGGACATTTTAAGGACTGTGGGGCTTTTAAGGTTGTACTTTCTTAGGTTGTGATTAGTGTTAACATCATACTTTGGGGATAAGAACTGGAAAGGTGGTGGTTTAATAGTGATGTGTTTTGTGTGTCAAGTTGACAAGGGGTAAATTGTGCTGGATAGCTTTAGTGTCAACTTGACACACCTGGGTTGAGGGGGCCTCAGTTGGGGAATTAGCTCCATTGGACTGGCTTGTGGCCATATCTGTGGAGTATTGTCTTGATTGTCGAGCAATGTGGGAGGGCCCAGTTCATGGGTGGTGCCACCCTGGGCAAGTTGTTACGTACCATATAAGAAGGCAGGCTGGGCGTGGGCCAGGGGAGCATGCCAGTAAACAGCATTCCACCATGGCCTGTGCTTCAGCTCTTGCCTCCAGGTTCCTGCCCTGAGTTCCTGCCTTGGGCTCTCTAAGTGATGAACTGTGACCCAGGAAATGTAAGATGAATAAACCCTTTCCTCCCCAAGTTGATGTCAGTCAGTGTTTTGTCACAGCAATGGAAGACAAACTAGAACAATATTAATAAACATTCATCTGTGTACATTTACTCCATTGAATTTGACCATAGTCATTCCACCCAAATACAAGTGCAGAATAGTTACATTGAAATGGGAGTTCATTGTGCAGTTACAGTTGCCTCTGTCCTTATGGAACTAACTTTTCTGAACATATGACAAAATTCCTTATGAGGGATTTCACTTTCATCCATGAACTTCATCACATGGGTTCCAGACATCTATTGTAAAGAGAACACTTTTTCTTTAACCTGAATGATTTCTCAAGTCACTTGATGGGAATATTTCTGTGAGGAATCAAAGAATGATTAGTCCCAGAAAAGGATCATTTAGAAATCTTAGACTCAAATCGCTTGACTGTTGTGAGAGATTTGTCCCTGTAATTTATGCATTATCAACAGAAGCACACCAGTAAGATATATTATCATAATTCAATGGTCTTTCAGTACTTTTGATTTAAATTATGCATTTGCATCTGTTCCCCAGTATTTGACAGAAAGATAAATCCCAGTTCATTATTGTATATCATTGTGTGGTCCTTTGAAATAGATCCGCATTCACCTAAGAAGCCTGATAGATCATCATCATACATATATTTGGAGGTGAAACTCTTTCTGGTGAAGGTCATTCAGAGTCCTGAAATGGGGAAAGTCATAATTGCACAGGATATAAAATTCAGGAAATACATTTGGATCTTGAGACCATTGTTTGCCATCAAACTGTGTTCTGTTACAAAATATGCAGGATAGCCAACACAATCCTGAGCACAAAGACCAAAGTCTGCAGGATTAATATACCAGACCTCAATCTATTTACTTAGACGTAGTGATAAGCCCAGCATGGTATTGGCACAAAAGAGACTTGTAGTCAATGAAAGAAAACAGAGAGCCAAATACAAGTGCACACAATTACAGCCACCTGGAGCACCGCTCTTGGTGGGATTGCAACCTGGAACACCACTGTGGAAATGAGTGGAAATGAGTGTAAATGACTTTTTTTGTCCTTAGACAAGTTTAAGTTTTATTAGCTATTCTTGAGGCCTCAAGCAACTGACCTTGAGCAATTGACGTGGTCCCTGAATTGGGCAGGTCCCAGTAATTGCTTAAAATTGTGGCTATACTCAAAATGGAGTCAGTGTGGGTCTCTCTTACATTCCCCCCTTGAGTTGTATACTGGGAGACTAATCTTAGTCTCCATTATTTTCTTCCTCAGGGGAGTCATATATGGGCACAAACCTGGTCCTGAGTACCATGATTTTAATGGATTTTACCCACTGGTTAATAAATCTGACAAGTGAATTAAGGATGCATGGTCTATAAGTCAGAGCAACCAGAAGGATAAGTTTATTGGCAGATCCAGGAAGTCTTCAGCTCTCAGCTGAGAAATAAACTGGCTCTCTGGGGCGTCTTGACCCTTAACTGCCTAGGCAATTTTTAGCTCCTACTTTTACCACATTTCCCTCTGAAGAGGATACCCTAATTGCCAGGAAAGAATCAGGGTGCCAACCACTCTGACTTCTTCCATGCAGAAAAGGGGCATAGGAGGTGGTGACTGGGGTACCCCTGCTTGGTGGATCTATCTAAAAGACCCCAAAAAGTATGACTATAGAGAGAACAAAATCCTTGACCAGCGCCTATGAAGGTCAGAATAGCTAGGTACATAGGCAGGGAACCAGGAGAGGAATGGGGTAAATTAAATGTTCAACTTAAATGTCCAGTTCCAAAGTGTCCATTATACAGCTTCTCCATTTATTCATTTATTCATGGCCTCTGGACTCAGCATCTGCTTTCCAGGAGTTTTCAATAGTCATGATGTGAGTTTTCCCTCGGGCAACTGCTTAAGCAGAAAGAGAAAACTTTATTATTTCATAACAATTCTCATATGACTTTAAATGAATTAAAATCTAGCGTTTAGAGGCACAATCTTTCAGACTTTAAAGGAAATATAATGATTACTTATCTTTTGGTTATACTCTTCTTCTTGGGTGTCTAAGACCATACAGTTAGCCCAGATTAACCAACCTTTGTTTTCTCAAGGTCAGTTGAGGATATGATCCGCAGGGGCCACTTGGACTTTTGGGGGGAGAAGACTCTGGCTCCTCTCGGTTTTTCATTTACCAGTTCCACCGACACGAGGACAAAGTCAGGTCTTTCTAGACCAGGCTTCCCTTTTTGAAGACTTTCCTCTATACAGACTAGACACTGGCTAGAGTCTCATTACTGGTTCTCCAAGACCTCCCTGACTAGGAGGACTGGTGACTCACAATTGCAAGACATTTCAAGAGATGCTCCCAGACATAGACCCCCAGGACTGGTTGACCTCATAGGGATAAACAACTAAAAATACATCTGCCATATGGTCCAGTTATGCTTGTCCTTGGCATATGCCCAAAGGACTCATCCTACTATAGAGATACATGCACAGCCACGTTTGTTGCTGCTCTTTTCACAACAGCTAAGACATGTAAGCAGCCTAAATGTCCTTCAACTGGAGAATGGAGAATGAAAATGTGGTACATTACACAATGGAGTTTGACTCAGCAGTAAAGAAAATGAAATTTACCAGTAAATGGATGAGACTAGAAACTGTTTTCTAAATGAAGTAGCACGGACTCAAAAAAACAAGCAGCATATGTTCTCTCTCATCTGTGGATCTTATCCCCAAATCCCTAAATGAGAATATACATCATGATGCAGTGTGAGGAACTAAGAACAGCGACCAGAACTGTGAAGGTGAATGGCAAGAAGGAGCTCAAGAGAGAGGGATTGCAGGAGACAGGTGTTATTAAGGGGAAATGGAAAAAGGTGGTTGACTTTAACTGAGGAGAGAGTAAGAAGGGTTATACAGAGGGAGTGAACAGTGAGATAAATCATGCTTGGATGATGTGAAAAAATAAATTTTTATTTTCTATGGAAAATACTCATATAGTAAATAGAAGTCCATATGTATAACTGAAGTCCGTGTAACAAGAAACACTGCCAGGCAGGCAAACCTCCGGTGGTGGTTTGAATGAGAATGACCCCCATAGGCTTCAAGTATTCAGACATTTTGTCGCCAGTTGGTGGCGCTGTTTTGAGAGATCTTAGAAGGTGTGGTCATGCTGGGGGGTGGGCTTAGTGCGTTCAATAAGTATTGCAGTCTCCAGTGTCTCTCTCTTGACTTCCTGTGCTCATTGGAAGATGTGAACCTCAGATATCTGCTCCAGCCCTGGCCACCATGCCTCCCTGCCACAATGGACTCTTAATTCCCTAGAACTGTCAATTGTAAGCTCAAATAAACTCTTCCTTTTATTAAGTCCCCTTGGCCATGGTGGTTTTAACACAGCAACAGAAAAGTGACTAATACTCCTCCCTTCCAATTGTTGGTCAAGATATTCCAAAACATACCCAGCATAACACAGGATATCACCACAGCCATTGATTGTCTCTTAGAATTTGAAGGTAGGTGCCTATTGCTGAGCACAGGCCATAATTTGGACATAGGACTTGGAGCAATTGAACTGGAATTGACCTGGAAGCCTCCTCTCAAAGACAAGCTCTAATAGTATCAAAGGATCTCTTGGCAGGCTGACCAGGATCCAGTGGATGGACACATGCTGAGGGACATGTGAGGAGAAATCAGACTCTGCTGCCATACAGTGTGTTTAGTGAAGTACATTCAATTGTGCTGGAGATTGTGGGGAGAGTACAAATGGGGGAAAGGATCTCAGTATATCAAATAATTGTATGAAAATCACAAAGATTCAATAAAAATTTAAGACAGAATACCATATAAATATAATTATTTCCCATTCAAAAAATAGATGTGTGGGCTGGAGCAATGGCCTAGCGGTTAAGAGCACCGACAGCTCTTGCAGAGGACCCGGGTTCGATCCCCAGCACCCACATGGTGGCCGAGAGCTGTCTGAAACTCCAATTCCAGGAGAACTCCAGTTCCAGGGGAGTCCAACGCCCTCTTCTGACCTCCGCGGCATTGCACATCACGGGTGCACAGACTTGCATGCAGACAATACATTCATACACATACAGAAATAAATAAATAAATAAATAAATAAATAAATAAATAAATAAATAAAATAAATTAAAAAAAATAGATGTGTGTTGTTAAATTTATAGGGCCTTTCCTTCACAGTTCTCCTCCATGTTTAGACCAAGCCTGGTGTGATGGTTTGAAAGAGTGTCCCCCATAGGCATCAAGTATTCAGACATTTTGGCCACAGTTGGTGGTTGTATTTTGGGATGTCTTGGAAGGTGTGGCCATGCTGGAGGAAGTACGTCACTGGGGGTGGGATTAGAGAGTTCGAAAAGACTTGCCAGTCTCTAGTTGCTCTCTCTATTTCCTGTGTCCACATGAAGATGTGATCCTTGGCTTTCTGCTCCAGTTCCTGCCACCATGCCTTCCCGCCAAGATGGACTCTAATTCCCTGGAACCATCAATCATAAGCTCAAATAGAACCTTCCTTTTATAAGTTCCATTGGCCATGATGTTTTTATCACAGCAAGAGAAATGTGACTAAGACACCTGGTGCTGATGTTTCTTACCTGTGTGTTTCCTTGTTCAGTTTGCCCACAGCCCAGCTATCATTGAGTAGTCCTGAGATCCCACTATTTGAAGGACACAAAACTAACCTTCCAAGGACATTTCCACACCACAGAGGAAGAGGTTCCATATCATCACATCCATCTTCCACCCAAAGACTTAACCTCAGAATAACACACATATCCCCAGCCCACACCTGTTCAATGCTCTTACAAATAATCGATGCTCCCCTGAAGTGTATGTAGGTGGGAATGAGGTACTGAACTAAAAGTGAAGGAAATTCACGTAAAAAGCCTCTAAGAAATATTAAGGTTTTTAATTTCTGAAATTGGAATGGAAAAGAAACTGCATTCATCCTCCCTGTTGACTTTATCACAACTAGAAATTTTTCCCATGTCCAAGGACACACCAAGCTTTATGGTTTTGAGCTTACTCAATCACGAGGAGGAGTGAAGTAGTCTCTGTTCTCTACTATGCAGTATAAAATGGTTTGGGAGGGGGGCTGGAGAGATGGCCTAGCGGCTAAGAGCGCCGACCGCTGTTACAGAGGACCCGGGTTCGATCCCCAACACCCACATGGTGGCCGAGAACCATCTGAAACTCCAATTCCAGGAGAACTCCAGTTCCAGGGGAATCCAACACCCTCTTCTGACCTCCGCGGCATTGCACGACACGGGTGCACAAACTTGCATGCAGATAGTACATTCATACACATACAGAAATAAATAAAATAAAATGGTTTGGGACAGGAAAATTCTGATATAAGCAGATAGCAGTTTTTGAGAAGCCGCAGGAGGGAGAGAACATTCTTTTATAGGCGAGCCATCTGCAAACTCTGAGGACAAAATCAGCCTTGTTTGTTTTCTTGCTTGTTGTTGTTTACTTTGACAGTGTCATACTATGGAAGGCCAATCTTGCCTTGAAAGCAAGACAGTCCAACCTGCACTATCCAGGGATAGCAGACACCCTCCACACCTGGCTCCACAAGGTACTTTGGGTACAGCTAGATCATATTCTGGTAAATTCTGAATTGTGGAAAAGGAACCAGGAAGGAGAGATTCCTCACTCCAAGGTGTGATTCCTTCCCCAGCTTGTCATTTATAGATCACCTGGAAACCCTGGATGGAAAGGGAGGATCTGGGAAACCATATACAGGAGCTGCTGCATGGGATCCACTCCAGTACATTTAAAATATTTTGGTGGACTTTTTTGAGACAGGGTTTCCCTGTAGTCCCAGATGCCCTGGAACTCACTATGTAGAGCAAGATGGCCTTGAACTCAAAAAAATCTGCCTGCCTCTGCCTCCCAAGTGATAGGATTAAAGGCATGTGTCATCACACCCAGCCATTTAAAATATTTTTACTGATTTCCAAAGTCACCCTCTTTATTTTGATTCTAGCCAAACCACTGGCTACTCTTCTACCTACAATTTTTTAGCCTGTAGGAATGAAACTGTCTGGCTTGAGGCAGGACCTGCAAGTCCTGTCCCAGAACTTACATGAGTTATCTCATATATCCATGGGCATTCAAGTTGCCTCTGTGAGTTTTCTGTAAATCCTTGAGGTCAGGATAGTGCAGTATATCCTGCCTCGCTTATCTCTGCGAATTTCCAGACCCTGATGGCCTTCCTTTGAGGTATTGAGCAAAATGTCACACCTCTAGTTTACTAGTTGCAAAAACAGGAGCTCTGCAGTCCCCAGTAGGAGCCAGGATGGCCCGCACTGCCCTTCCCTTCATTCACACCCTTCTGCTCTCCACTTCCTTGCTCAGAGCACAGTAGCTTTTAGTATATAAACACAATGCTGGCATGAATAAAGTGGGGAGTCACTTATCTCCCAGGCCCTCTCTCTTTGAGTCCATTTCATTTGTTCTCAGGTGATTTCTCGTGGTTCCCTCTCCCCTCCTTGCCAGAAGCTCAGCCTAGGAACTGTTAGCCTGCTGGCAGGAGACAGCACTGAGGCATACAGCCTTGTGAAGCTGCCAGCCTGGTTCTAAGAGGGAAGAACATCATCTGGATTGTGGCCATGTGTGATTAATGGGCCAAAAGACAATATATATATTAGACAACCCACACGTGGTGCCAAGACATGGAGCTTGACTTTCAACCAGAAAGAGAAGAAGAAAAAAGGTATTTTCTCAAGTTATCTCTCTCAGCTCCCATTCCCCCAGTGAGAGGGGAAAATCTCAGAGGGTTCACCATGAAGTAGAGAAGTACTCCCCCCTGAAAGTAAGGTTCGGGGTAGTGGCCAGACATTGGGTTATCTCTGTGCAATATTCTCTTTCAGGTGAGATTAATCTTTTAATCTTTCAGCATTTCTTCTCTATACAACCAGGCTTTTGGCCCATCTCCATGGAGAATTTTTTTGCATGAGATAAGTCTTTGATATGTCTTTTCTCTAACCGCTAGCATTTTCTGCCTATCTTTATCATGGGAAACAAACAGACACGCCAAAAGTACCCACAGGCTAAGAAAAGAAAGACACTACTCAAGAGTCAAACAGTCAAAATTTCCATGTGGGAGGCTGCCTCTTTTAGGAGTGAGACTCTTAATATCGCCCCATGGATGTCCCCTGAGGAATTATAGAATTCAGAATCTTGGACATGTGTGGCACAGAACACTAGGCTGAGAAAGAGTGATCTGGCATCTCTCCAGTTCTTGCCACTCATCCGCAGTGAGACAATGTTTAGGGCCCTCCCACCAGGCCACCCAGGGAAGGGAAACCAACAAAATTAAATTGAAGACCCCCTCCTCCCAAGAAAGTGCTAAAACTCCCCTCAAGGACCCCAATAAAGTTCCCTCTGAAAACCCCCCAGCTCCAGTCCTGGTGGTAACAAAACGGGTTGATCAAAACATCCAAGCAGCTGGCCTTAACCCCTCCCTTCATTCCCAGCCATTTTTTTCTTAAAGGGCCAGAAGCTACTTCCCTCTCTACCACAGAAAGTCTGTGCCAGATCAGGGATAAGCAAGACCTTCATTTGCAGGCTCCCCGTTAATGTAGCTCCAAATCAGGGTTGTCCTCTGAACTGGTACCCCCCATAACAGGCAAGTGACTTAAAAGAACTCAGGCAAGCAGTTCAGAAAGATGGTGCTCAGGCACCATGGACAAAGTCCATTCTCCAGAGCCTTTGTGCTTCTCTTAACACTTCCCAGGACTTGACAGACATCTGTAGATCTTCACTTCCAGGCCCACTATTCTTACATTGGGAAGAACTCTACACAGACAAATGTCTCCAACACATTCAGAGAAATCAAGGGTAACCTAATGTGGACTGGGGTTATGAACAGCTTTTTGGGGAAGGAGATTTTAGCACAGAGATGCAGCATGCTGGGCCGGCCCCAGGGTACTTTGACCAGGTCCACCTTTGCACACTACAAGCCTGAGGTCGGATTACACCACCTACTGAATCCCAGGTGGGCTCCTCTTTATTATTTCCAAAGCAAAAACCTGAGGAACCCCTGTCTGACTTTATCTTAAGACCTAAAAGCAGCCTAGAGAGAAAAATCCCCAACCCTGCAGCCAGGGAAATGCTCCTTAAGAGCATCATGTGGGAAGGAAAGACTTCCGAATGCAAGCAAGCCAGGGCTTAAAAGATGGCCATTATGGCAGATGGATAGTAACAACTCAGGATTGGGCATGGCCTCCCACAAAGCGAATTATCTAGCTCAAGCCTTTGCAGTTGCTGTCACCACAAATGAAAAATGCTTAAACTGCGCAGGCCAAGGACATTGGAAAAGAGAGTGCTCTGAAGCATCAGTCTGTCCCAGAGGGCCCTCTGAACACTCCCCACACATTCTGCCCCCCCAGTGTAAAAAAAGGATACCATTGGAAGAAAGATTGCCACTCAAAGTATGATAAAAATGACAAACAATTGCCACGTTTAAACTTTTAGATGGGCGACCTCTAGACCAGGGAGAAAAGGGGGAAGAGATTCAGTATGTGCCCTCTGGGAAGCACCCATTTCAGAAGGCTCACATCCTGCTTTGACAATTAAAATTGGGGAGAGACCCTTTAAATGTTTGATAGATACAGGTGCAGACAGAACCCTTTTAAAACAACAAGAAATCCCCCTGATTGGCCCTTACTTCCAGGACCTGAACTTCTAGGAATAGGAGAGCCTTCACTGTCCTACATCACTAAAAATGTTTACACCTGGGAGGACCCTGATGGAAACACGGGTTAGATTCACCCATTAATAGCACCCACTAATGTCAATATGCTAGGATGAGATTTTTTGGAGGCTTTGGATATGGTTACTACCACTTCGAATGAGACCAACCATGCACAGACAGGCCATTTAACTGGGGGGATATGCTTCCATCATCTCAGCAAGAAGCACCCCCAATCCTGATGGTCACTGCAGAGTATGCTGCCCTCTCCTCATTGCCATGTCATGCCTCTTACAGAAAAGGACCCAACCTCTCTTCATACAGCACATCTGTGCACACAGCCTTCTGCCAGGGCCTCTTTCTGAAGGCAACTCCCTTGCAGACAGAGTCGTCTGTACAGGGATCTATGTCCTGTCCCCCTCTGAAGCAGAAAAATTCTGCTTCACCACCCATACTAACCTAAGGGGCCTCCACACTAGCTTTCCTATAGTTCCCTCTGCCAAACCTCAGCAAATCCTTAGGAATGTTCCTCCTGTTCTTCCTTGGCAAAAACACCTGCATTACAGGTTCTGGGAACTAACCACAGGAGATTAAAAGCTAATGCTTTCTGACAAACTAATGTTTCATACATAGCTTCCTTTGGTAGAAAAAATATGTCTTTGTCACCGTGGACACCCACTCCAAAATTGTTTGGGCTACTGCCCACATGGGAGAGAGAGATAAGGACCTCACTGCCCATCTCTTCTCTACCTTTGCCACCATGGACATTCCTAAACAGATTAAAACAGACAATGGGCCAGCATTTGCTATCTCTTGCTTTAAATCATTTTGTCAGCTATGGAATACTACACATCATACAGGTATCCCTCATAACTCAAAGTTACAGGGCATCATAGAATGGACCCATCAGGTCCTAAAAAATCAATTATTAAAACAAAAGGCAGGTAAATAACCTCCTAACATCCAGCTGGCCATGGCATTGGCAACTCTCAACCTCTTTAACATTTAAGGGGACTCAAAATATCCAGCCATAATCAAACATTGTCAGACACACACAAAAAAAACAGAAAACAAACAAAAAAATATTGACAGACACCAAGCACTATTCCTCAAATACTTGTCAGGTGGAAGGACACCCTAGACAGACAGTGGAAAGGACCTGATCCACTGTTAGCAACTGGGAGGGAATTTGCTTGCATCTTACCACAGGATTGTCTGAGACCCATTTGGATCTCAGCCAGAAATGTCAGATTCCTCCCCGCTGACCCAAAAGATGGCATGCCTGTCACTCATGGATGGGAAGAAGAGGAGAAAGAGAAGGAGACACTCCCAGAACCCAAACGATATAACATGGAAGAAACTTGACCATCTCCTCACTTCTGCAAAGTCCATGTGCCCCCCTTGGCGCCCCTGTCTACCATCCTTTTAGCTGCTCTAACAATAGATCAAGCTAACTCTGCCTCTCCCCAGCCTGTGAACAGACCACCAACTTGGATCCATGTCTGGCAGGTTTTTGTCAGAAAAATTTGGGAAGGAAGGAATCAGGTAATTGGAACCAGTGAATGTCATTTACAAGGCTGCATCAAGGCGGTCACAATCCCTGTGTTCCTCAATTCCACCCTTGCATCTCAGGCACCCTTTATCTGTTTCCCCCATCTTAACAAAGGACAATGTTTACAGGAAGTTGACACTTATGGCGGTTACAGATTCTGGTCTTGCAGGTTGGAGAGTGTTCACAGCCCAAGGAGCCTGTTCCAAATCCAAAATAAGTCTGAAATTAACATACAGGATCCCTGGAGTGACTGCTGGAGGGCTAAAGTGCAGGGAAATTCTACTCTTACAGTAACACCTGGTACCCTGTGATGGATATTGGCATATATCACCAGCTTGTTCTAGGCCCTCAGCCCATTCTCACTCAGTCCCACATTCTGTTACAGGAATCCAAAATGAAAGGAAAGCTGCAGTCCACTGTAACATGGCCCCAGTACATTGAATGCACCAGAGATCTCTTTAACTACACCACTCACCCTAATGTCTCCCAATGTTTTTTCTGTGCATCCCTTATAAGCCCTCTCCTTACTGCCATTCCTTCTAACACCTCTCGACAAGAATCTGCCCCCAAGGAGGAGACAGAACTGGGATTTCACTGCATTCCCCTCTTTGACTGACTCACAACTCTTCCTATTTGTTTAGTGAGAGATGCAGCAGCCCCAAACTCCAGGTGCCTCTGGAATGTCCCCCTAAACCGGACCCTGTATGTAAAATCTCCACTTTTTCTCTGGTGTGAGGGAGCTGCCTTCCTCTGTGCAAATGCTACTGGCTCTGGAATTTGCTTGCCTGTTATTATTACCCCCTAGCTCTTCCTTTATGAGAAGGAGGAAGTCACTTGGATGCTGCAGCAAAACCTGGACCATCAAAAGAGAGAGAGATTTATCCTGCTTCTGGTCAGTCTAGACATCATTCTTCCCACAGCAGCAGTGGGAACTGGGGGCAGAGCCCTAGCAAAGGTTTACAGCATGGAAGCAGACTTCCAAAATAATCTTGATGAGGCAATGGCATCCATGGTGAACAGCCTTGAATCACTCCAGAGACAGATAACTTTTCTGGCCGAGGTGGTGATGCAGAACAAGTGAGCCCTAGACTTACTGACTGCAGAAAATGGGGGAACCTGTGTGTTCCTGGGAGAGGAATGTTGCTTTTATGTTAATGAATCTGGTGTAGTTGAACAAAATGTTTAAGCCCTAAAGGACCTTAGAAAAGAACTCCATACAAGGTACTCCCCACAAGTTTCTGTCCTGTGGTTTTCCAACCCCCTGACTGCCTGGTTTCTTCCTTTGCTGGGACCCATTTTCACCCTAGGAATTCTCCTGACTATTGCACCCTGTGTTCTCCAGTTTATCAAAAACCAAATCAATACTCTCACTGAGGTCACAGTCCAAACCGTTTTGATTCAATATCAGGCTGTCCCAGAAGACCTTCTGAAGGACTGTGATATTACTGCTCCATTTTAATAAAAAACAAAGGAGGGCCTGTAGGGATGAAACTTTGCCTGGATCAAGACAGGACCTGCAAGTCCTGTCCCGGAATTTACATGAGTTATCTGATATATCCATGGGCACTCAAGTTGCCTCTGTGAGTTATCTGTAACTCCTTGAGGTCAGGATATTGTGGTATATCCTGCCTCACATATCTCTGCAAAGTTCCAGGTCCTGAAGACTTTCCTCTGAGGTATTAAGCAAAATTTCACACCTCTACTTTACTGCTTGCATAAACAGGAGCTCTGCAGGCCCAGGTAGGAGCAAGGATGGCCTGCACTTCCCTTCCCCTCATTCACACCCTTCTTCCCCCCACTTCCTTGCCCAGAGCACAGTAGCTTTTTCTACATAAACACATTGTTGGCATGAGTAAAGGGGGGAGTCACTTATCTTCTGGGCCCTCTCTCTTTGAGTCTGTTTCATTTCTCATTGGGTGATTTCTCATGGTTCCCTCTCCCCTCCTTCCCAGAAGCTCAGGTTAGGAACTGTTAGCCTGCCAGCCAGAGACATCTCTGAGGCTTACAGCCTTGTGGAGCTGCCAGCCTGGTTCTAGGAGGGAAGAACATCGTGTGGATTGTGGCCGTGCATGATCACAGGACCAATAGACGATATATATATTAGACAACCACCCACATTACCCTCCCCCTGACTTCATGTCCTCTATTTGTTCTTTATGTTTTTAAAGGTCTATAGTCCAATATGTCTTTCCCAAGTGTTCTTGGGTGTATGTCTAGTCATTAGAATCTGCTCATTCTATCAAGTGACACACCATCAGTGAAATTGACTCCTCTTCTCTGAACATCAAGCAACAGCCAATGCATTCTCAGCCAGAGCTGGATTTTCCTACCTATTTCTCCAGCTTGTTCTGAGACTCTTTAGCTTGGGTTGTATAGGTATTGTGAATTCCAGCAGATCTACCTTGAGTCTGTAAACCCCTCTACATAATAGTTTATTAGACAATGGGACATATGCCAGAACTCTGGTGCTCACTTTCTGCTACAATATTGGTTCATTGTGTAACACTGCATGGGAGACTTCATGCTCTGTGACTTCTTTATTTTTTTATTCTAAATCACATTTTCATGTTTAATCTGGTCATGAGTTATAAACACTGTTGACATTTTGATATATATATATATGTGTGTGTGTGTGTGTGTTGTTCCAGTTCATCTGTATCTGTGGTGAGTTTCATCAAGGATCTTTTAAGCATTTGAGTGATGTAACACTTGCGCAGTTCACTATGATAAATCATATATCTTTTTTATGTGTATGAATGTACTGTCTGCATGTAGGTTTGTGCACCTATGTCATGCAATGCCGAGGAGATCAGAAGAGGGTGTCAGATTCCCCTGGAACTGGAGTTAAAGACGGTTCTCAGCTGCCATGTGGTTGCTGGGGATTGAACCAAGTCCTTTGCAAGAGCAGTCAGCACTCTTAACCGCTAGGCCATCTCTCCAGCCTTGATCATATATCTTAATTTTGTTGCTTTTAGGTAATTTCGACAATCTTAATTTTAACTATTTCTTTTGCAAAAAAATAGAACTGCCATGTATGTAATTTAACATACCTCCCAATTAAAATTGTAAAGATCCCATAATCTATCAGGATGCTCTCATAAATTGTACAATACTATTCTACACATTTTTAATAATGCCCCATAAAAAGTACATTGCAATAGCTTTTTAAAAATAACTTGAGAGACCCAGGATCTCCCAAGACCACATGAAGCACCGGTAAGAGCTCGGTACTTCAGCCAGGTGGATTGTTTGATTGGATTTCTTTGTCTTTGTTGATCTTTGGCCAAATTGGATGGTGTGACTGTGGGGACAGAGTTGTCCTCCCAGATGGTGTAAAAGATGGGTTTGTGTGAGACTTGAGATTGAGATCTTCCAAAACCACCTGAAGCACAGGTACCGGAGTGCAGGCTAAGAACCCCCCCCCCAGCCAACTGGGATTACCAAAGGAAGGAGAGTCCAAGTGGATTCTTTGGAGAGCCTTCATAACAGAAAGGGAAAAGTGATTTGGACTTTCAATAGAATGCTTAGAGCTTAGAGAAGTCAACACTCCATAAGCAAGGAGTAAAGGAGAAAAACAAATCAATCAAACAAACAAGGAAAGCATCTGAAAGACGTGAGCAAAGCAAGACTTCAACACACTGAAGAGAAATTTGGGATTCACATTGAACTACAGGCAATGAGAAGCCCATTTGCCAGGGACACGAAGAAGAGAAAACATGGGAAAGGTGCAGGATAATCCCACACCAAGCTCTACCAACCCTGTGGAAGATTCCTACAGTGGGATCCCACTGGGGATGGCCCAGGAAACAGATAGTAGAAGTACAATTGTGAATATACTTAAAAAGTACAAGACTATAAAGAGCAAATCAAATAATTAAGAAAAGAGAATGAAGAACTCAAGAAGGATCTAGAGAGAGAGAGAGTGACAAACTCCAGAAGGAAGTGGAAACACTCAAAAGATCCCATGTTGAAAAAGATAAGGAAACCAACCAGAGAAGCAAAGAGCTACAGGAGGAGATTGAGAAACTCCAAAAGGAAGTGGAAATACTAAAGAAATCAGAAGAGGAAATGAAAAAGGAAATCAAACACTCATCCAATCAAGGGGAAAGGAATGGAAAAAGCCTCAGAAGCAGAACAGAGGAAGGAGAACAAAGAATATCAGACCTGGAAGATAACACAGAATAACTAAAAACCTCCAGTAAAGATTATGAAAAATTTAAAAATACACAAAAGTGGAACAACCAGGAACTGGGGGACACTATGAAAAGATCAAACCTCCACGTCATAAGAATAGAGGAAGGAGAAGAATCCCAAGAGAATGGTATTGATCATATCTTCAACAGCCTAATAGATGAAAATTTCCCTAAACTAAAAAAAGACAAACCAATACAAATAAAAGAAACACATAGAACTCCAAACAGACAAGATCAGAAAAGAAATTCTCCACGCCACATCATAGTCAAAATGCTAGACACCCAAAACAAAAACAAAATCCTTAAAACCACAAGAGAAAAACAACAAGTGACCTACAAGGGGAAACCTATCAGAATTACAACTGACTTTTCAGTGCAAACTATGAAAGCAAGAAAAATGGGGAGCAACGCATTCCCAGTGTTAAGGGACAATAGATGCCAACCCAGGTTACTATACCCAGCAAAAATGTCAATTATATTTGAAGGAGAGAGAAAAATCTTCCATGACATAAACAAGATGAAAGAATACATGTCTGGGAAACCAACCCTTCAGAGAATACGTGAAGCAATTCAAAGGACAGAAGAAAGGAGCAATCATCCCCAGGCACTAGAAAGAGAAATCAATAAAAGCATAACTGCAGAAGTAGAAACCTAAACCCAAACTGCAAATGGATAATAGGGCAAAAGGAATCAACACAAACCTATCAGTCATAACCTTAAATATTAATGGACTAAATTCCCCAATCAAAAGACATAGAGTGGGAGATTGGATTCGGAAACAGAACCCATCGATATGCTGTCTACAAGAAACACATCTTACCTTCAAGGACAGGCCCCACCTTAAAGTGAAATGATGGAAAAAATATTCCAAGCAAATGGTACCAAAAAGAAAGCAAGTGTTGCTCTTTTAATATCAGACAAAATAGAGTTCAAAGTAAAAGAAATCAGAATAGACAAAGAAGGCAATTACATTTTTATCAAAGGAACAATTCACCACGAAGATTTCACAATTATGAATATACATGCACCAAACTCTGGTGCACCAAACTTTATAAAGACAATTCTCCAGGACCAAAAGTCACACACTAACCACAGTACACTCATAGTATGGGGCTTCAGTACCCCACTGAGCCCTTTGGACAGGTCATAGTGTATTTGCCTGAATTTGGAGTTTCCATTACTGTACATTTTGGGGGTAATTTTACTAGAATGATTCATTATTATCAACAAAATACTTTGTAATTTTTTTCTCCATTTCTAAAGTGAATTTTTGACACAATTCTAGGGAAATGGAATTCCACCAAAATGAAATTAACAATTGTTCTCCCAAAGCTACATGACTGATTTCTTCTTTAATATCTGTTCATTTTTCAATTAAAAGCTTTGACTGCCTGTGCATTTCAGGTTTAAGATGCAGTGCTTCCTGGATTCTCTACTAGATTTCCTAGATAGCCTGATGACCCCTGCCTAATCATAAGGTTTCAACATCTTGCACTAATAAATTACGTCCCTTGCATATTGTCATTTCTCTGTTATTATTCTGTCTCAAGGTCTTGTGTTGAATGGGTCTTAACAAGAAATTGGCTTTTCTGTGTGGTAACAATAAATTGCAGTGGGAATATCTTGTGACTAATTCAACCCTGTGGACCCAGCATCTCACATGCTTTGTTTGTTTCCCATATTCTTTTTTTTATTTATTTTGGCTGACATATACAAATATAAAGTTATACATATTTATAGGGTCACATGATGTTTCATGCATACATACATTGTTTAAAACTGCTTAACATGTCTAGGTCGTTAAACATGAATAATTTCTTTGTGGTTAAACATTCCACAGTTCTGAACAAAATTACACAGTTCTTTCTTTGAGGCTTTTGAAATGCATGCAATATCACATCTGTATTGATCCTACTGTAAAACGTACACCAAAGTTTCATACTGTATGTAACCAAGTTGTTATTCATTGATCAGTTTCATCCACACATCCCTTCCTTTTTTATTATGTTCAGGGGTTCAGATTTTTTATATTAATTTTATATTACTCTAAAATATGACTATATATCTTCTGCCCTTGTACATTAATTACCATGCCTGAAAGTAGGTGGTAAATTAATTCTTGGGCTCATTATGATATTGACATTATAATGGCACTGTTGCTTTCAGATGGAAAGAAATATAGCAATAACATTGCTCAGCTTTTCTTTCAATTGGGGGATTTGGTACTAGCATCCACAAGTGAGGGAAAATATTCTCCATGTTTTTTGGGGGCGGGGATTGTGTTACTTCACTTAGTATAATAGCTTCAAGTTCCATCAATTTACCTGAAAATCTCATGATGTCATATTTCTTTACCACTGCATAGAACTCCATTGTGTATTTGTACCACATTTTTATTATCCAGTCCTCAGTTGAGGGGCATTTGGGTTGGTTTCAACTCTTCACTATTATGAAAAGAGCTGCAATAAACATAGATGTGCAGGTTTCTCTGCAGTAGGATGAGTCTTGTGGGTATATACTCAGGAGTGGTATGGCTGGGTCAGGTGGCAGGCTCATATTGAGTTTTTTAAGGGTTCTCCACACTGCTTTCCACAGCGGTTGTACGAGTTTACGTTCCCACCAGCAGTGGATGAGTGTTCCTCTTTCCCCACAACCTCTCCAGCATTTGGTGTCTTTTGTTTTCTTGATCTTAGCCAGTCTTATCAGAGTGACATCATATCGTAGAGTGGTTTTAATTTGAATTTCCTTAATTATTAATGATGTTTAACACTTTTTAAAGATATTTCTCAGTCATCTTTACTTTCTCATTGGTGAAGTCTCTGTTCATCTCTTTATCTTTTGAGTGAGTCATTTGTTTTCTTACTTCTTTGTTTTTTGGGTAGTTTACATATTCTGAATGTTAAGGGTCTGTTTTTGTGCCAGTGCCAGGCTGTCTTTATGACTATAGCACTGTAATATAGGTAAAGCAATCCCCCCGCTATTGCAATTTTCACTCGGGGTTGCTTTAGCAATTCAGGGTCTTTTGATTTTCCACATGAATTTAAGGATTTTTTTTCTAAGTCTGTGAAGAAACTCATAGAGATTTTGACTGGGAATGAGTTGACTCTGCATATCAATTTGGGAGGAATGGACATTTTTACTATATTAATTTTTCCAATCCATGAGCATGGATTGGGAAGTCTTTCTAAATTTTGATGTCATTTTCAATCTCCTTCTTCAGGGGTTTAAAATTTTTGTTGTAAAGGTCTTTGGTGTCTTTTGTTGGGTTTGTTCCCAGGTATTATATATTTTTTGATGCTATTGTGAGTGGGAAGGTCTCCTTGTATTCCTTCTCCAGTTGCTTTTGTTGGTGTAAAGAAAGGCTACTGATTTTTCTAGGTTAATTTTCTATCCTGCAACTTTACTGAAACTCTTTTTTTTTTTTTTGGACTTTTCGAGACAGGGTCTCCCTGTAGACCCAGCTGTCCTGGAATTCACTCTGTAGACCAGGCTGGCCTTGAACTCATAAAGATCCACCTGCCTCTGCCTCCCTAGTGCTAGGATTAAAGTTGTGCACCACCCTGAAACACTTAATCGTTTCTAGTAGTTTTCTGGTGGAGATTTTAGCATCCCTCAGAGAAATTATCATTTCATTGGCAAAAAGGGATGTTTTAATTTCTTCTTTTTCTGATTATACACTATTTTTTTAATGAGTACACTATGTTTTCTTTATTTGTGACATTTACTTTTTTCTTCTATTACTTCTTTATTTTTTTTCCATTTCTTAACAATAAGAGGTAATTTATGAGTACAAGCATCCTTCATGTAAAACCAATTTGCAAGCAGTTGTGCCCAAACCCACACAGTCCAAGGGTCCCATCATCCAGCTGTGGGGCTTGTATGTTCAATCAAGTTAATCAAATAAGTGTCCAGTCTATATTGCTGTAATTTCACCATTCACCCCAATCACAGCTTTACATTCTACCACGCCCCCTCTTCTGCAGATTGTTCCCTAAGCTTAGAAAAGGGGCACAGGTGGACAAGAAGCAAAACAGTCTACTTTCTCTGGAGCTGTTGTTTTGGACTCTGGTCAATTCTGGCTGTTTCCTTTCATGGGCTGACAGTTTGTCCAGGAATAACCTTTCGATCCTACTAATGAAGCACAAGCAATTAGATATATAGGTATTTAAACAGTACTAATTGTTATGGTAGGTTACTTTGGTATAGACATGGATGTTTGGATGGTATGTTAATCCATGAATTATGTTTCAATCTGTAAAATATGACAGGGTCTTACTGTGGCTTATAACATCTCCTAACAGCTAGAGGATGTAAGCTTGTGGCATCAGCCATGGGTTATTCCTCTAAGGAGAGAGCTAATAGCCAATTAAATTCGGGATATATGGGCATATGGCTGCCACTGCTGCACAGTATTTCCAGGCAGGTGAGGTGTAGCTGGTGCTGAAGGAGGAGTCTTGCTTGACTCAAGGAGACCTATATTTGCTTTATTGGTTTAGTGGCCTTTGGTAACACTCTCTGGTATTCCAGAGACCAACTGTACACTTGCAATTGAGGTGTCAATACATCTTTCCCATGCTTACATCAGGTCTTCGACAGCATGGCCTTATCGCTTCTCTCCTTGCTGGTATCCCAGTTTACAATCAAGAAGCCTTTACCTTTTGGCGGGGGGGGGCTTGGATCCCCTGGCCTACATCTCCTTGATAGAATAATCTATTCCTGATATCAGAGCTCTCCTGTATCAATATATTTTGCTTAAGCACACAACTTAAGGAGACTTTAGTATTATATTTGGTTCTGAATAAAGAATAATCCTTTTCACAGTTCCTTTGTCTATTAGGCAATTAAAGAAGGCAGTTTTACCAGTTTTATAAGAGATTACCTCTGGGCTGCAGAGATGGCCTAGCAGTTAAGAGCGCTGACCGCTCTTGCAGAGGACCCGGGTTCGATCCCCAGCACCCACATGGCGGCCAAGAACCGTCTGAAACTCCAATTCCAGGAGAACTCCAGTTCCATGGGAATCTGAGACCCTCTTCTGACCTCCGCGGCATTGCACAACACGGGTGCACAGACTTGCATGCAAACAGTACATTAATACACATACAGAAATAAATAAAAAAATTATTAAAAAAATTTTATAAGAGACTACCTCTATAACAGTTGGCTCCAATTTACAGTTAGAGAACGACCTCATATTCCTCCTTGTTCTGTGAAGGAGAGGTAAGAAAGTCTCTCATATTAAAACTTTGCAACACCAAGAAGGTAAGTTTCATTAGGACTCATTATAAATAGTTGTTACAAGTAGGATCCACAGAGGGATTTGATGCCTGTAGCAGTCTGAGGATTTTCTTCCTTTCAATGTTCAGATGAGCCAACCTTTCTGCTGGCACTTCCTGGTACATCCTACACACGTGTGCAAAGCTGTGTCTTTTCTTTCTCAACCATTAAGTTGGTGACATTTTGACCTGTGGGAACATACAAATCTTTTCCTGTAGTTAGTTTTAAGATTTGAATTGCAAAGTTTTTGACAAAAAGGTTTCATATATATCTGTATCCCCCCTTTTTATTTTAGGTTTTTGTTTTTTGACTCATGAGTCACAAAAAGGCAATTGTAGTACACATCCCTAAAGGCAGGAATCAAGGCACAAATTTCATCAAATTCACCCAAGCTGTTTTGGGTGACTATCTCTTTAACTTGGGAAGCAAAGTTAATTTCTTACATTAAATCATCCTACAAGTAAAAGAGAATGCTACAAGATGATACTGTACAACAGAAAATTTATAGAGAACATTTGTATGTGCCAATCCAAAGCTATTGTTATACATATTTTAAGTAAAACAAACGTGAACAACAACAATTTATATTTCCAATTAACTAAGGGGCATTACTGTTATTATCTGAACCTTTAAACCAATGTTGTTTGATATACACATATTTACTTTTACTAAGTCCTAAAACACCATGTAATCTGTAGAGAGAGTCTGGGCAAAATTGGATACTTGTTGAACTCACGTCAATTAAATATACATTAATTGAATATAGACCTGTGTCCCTCTCCTGCCCCTCCACCTCTCCCGATTCACCATTTCAGTCAGTTTTCTGATGCAGTCTTTCTGTTGTTGTTCTTTTAATATGCATCCCTCTCCACAAGAAATATTTACAACTGGGTAATTGGTTCTACCATCCACAGATGAGGGATACCATTTGTAGTTTGTTTTTCTGGGACTGTGTTACTTCACTTAATATAATATCTTCTAGCTTCTTCCATTTACCTGCAAAGTTCATGATGTTGTCTTTCTTTACTGCTGCATAGAACTCCATTGTGTACATGTCCCACATATTCTCTATCAACTCATCAGTTGAGGGGCATTTGGGTTGGTTCCAGATTTTGCTTTTGTGAAGAGAGCTGTGATAAATATAGCTGTGCATGTATTTCTGCAGAAGATGAGTCTTGTGGGTATATACCAAGGAGTGGTATGACTAGGTCAAATGGCAAGCTCATTTTGAGACTTCCAAGGATTCTCCACACTGCTTTCCATAGTGGCTGTACAAGGTTACAGTTCTGCCAGCAATGGATGAGTGTTCCCCTTTCCCCACAACCTCTAAAGCACTTGATATCATTTGTTTTCTTGATCCTGGCCAGTTTTAGCAGAGTGAGATGATATCTTAGGGTGGTCTTAATTTGCATTTCCCTAATTACTAGTGATGTTGAACAGTTTTTAAGATGTTTCTCAGCCATCTCTAATTCCTTCTCTGTGAAGTCTCTATTCAGTTCTTTGCTCCACCTTTGAGTGAATCATTTGTTTTCTTTCTTCTTTGTTTTTTTGAGTAGCTTGTATACCCTGGAAATTAATGCTTTGTCAGATGTATCTGCAGTGAAGGTTTCCTCCCACTCTGTGGGTTTTCTCTTCACTTCCTTTATTGTTTCTTTTGATGAACCGAAGCTTTTGAGTTAAATGAGGTCCCATTTGTCAATTGTCGATCTTATTTCTTGTGCAGCTGCTGTCTGATTTAGGAAGTCTTTTCCTACACCTATGTCTTGTAGTCTGCTGCCAAGTTTTACTTCTATCACCTCCAGGGTTTTGGGTTTCATGTTGAGGTCTTTGATCCATCTGGAATTGACTTTTGTACACGGCTAGAGGTAGGAGTGATTTTCATTCTTCTACAGGTGGTGATCCAGTTTTGCCAACACCACTTAATGAAGATGCTGTCTTTCCTCCATTGTGTCTTCTTGGCCCCCTTGTCAAATAAAGGTGGCTGAAATTGTATGTGCTCAGGTTTGGATATTCAGTTTTATTCCATTGGTCAACTGGTGTGCTTTTGTGCAGTACCAAGCTGTTTTTATGACTATAGTCCTGTAGTATAGTTTGATGTCTGGTATAGCGATCCTCCCCCCCTCCATATTGCTCTTTTCGCTCAGGTTTCATTGGCTATTAGGGGTCTTTTGTTTTTACAAATGAAATTAAGGACACTTTTTTCCAAGCCTGTGAAGAAACTCTTGGTGATTTTAATTGGGATTGCATTGAATCTGTACAAGAGTTTGGGATTGCATTGAATCTGTACAAGAGTTTGGGTAAAATGGACATTTTTACTGTATTAATTTTACTAATCCATGAGCATGGGAGGTTTTTCCAACTTCTGATGTCTTCCTCAATTTCCTTCTTCAGGGGTTTAAAACTTATTTGTAGAGATCTTTTGTGTCTTTGGTTAGTTTTTTTCCTAGCTATTTTATTCTTTTTTTTTTTTTTTTTGAGGCTACTGTGAGAGGGGAGGTCTCCTTGTATTCGTTATTCAGTTGTTTGTCGTTGGTGTAAAGAAAGGCTATTGATTTTTTAGGTTAATTTTGTATCCTGCCACTTTACTGAAGCTCTTAATTGTTTCTAGGAGTTTTCTGGTGGAGTTTTTAGCATCCCTTAAGTAAACAATCATATCATCAGCAAAAAGGGATAGCTTGACTTCCTCTTATGCATTAGTACTCCTTTAATTTCCTTTTCTTGCCTTATTGCTCTAGCAAGTGTTTCAAGCACTATATTGAGGAGGAGTGATGATGGGGGCAGCCTTGCTGAGTTCCTACCTTTAAAGGGAATGCTCCCGTCATTTCCCCATTTAGGAGGATATGGCTGTGAGTTTTCTCTATATGGCTTTGATTACATTGAGGAATGGTCCCTCCAATCCAATTCCCTCTAGGACTTTAAGCATGAAGGGATGCTGGATTTTGTCAAAGGCTTTTTCTGCATCAATTGAGATGATTGGGTATTTTTCTTCTTTCAGTCCATTTGTATGTTTTATGATATTTATTGATTTGCATATGTTGAACCATCCTTGCATCTCCGGTATGAACTCAACTTGGTCATGATGGATGATCTTCTTGATGTGGGTCTGTATGCATGTTGGAGTTTACTAATCATCTGACTTCTTTTAGTCACACATGGCTGCAATCCACATGATATTCTTCCCTTCTAGAACAAGGCTGGGTAGTTCTACAGGACTGCAAGCTTCAAAGCTGTCTCCTGCTTGCAGGCAGACAGTCTCTAGGCTTATCTCTGGCAAGGATGGGGAGGGGACCACGAGAAGGTTACCTGACAGAATAGAAAGACAAAGAAAGGCAGACATAGACTCAGAGAAAGCCCACAGGATGAAACTCTCTCTCTTTTAATCATGCCAGCAGTGTGCTTATATACCAAAGGTTACTGTGCTCTGGGCAAGGAAGTGGAGGCCAGGTGGAAGGAAAGGGTGAACCACCTTGGCTCCTACCAGGGGGGCTGCAGAGCGCCTGTTTGTGCAACCGGTAAACTAGAGGTGCTACATTCTGCTCAATAACTCAAGGGAATGGGCCATCTGGTACTGAAACTTTGCAGAGATAGGTGAGACAAGAAAACACTGCAATATCCCGGACCTTCCAGTGCTATAGAGAACTCACAGAGACAACTGAATGCCCACAGAGATATCAAACAACTCTTGGAGGTTTTGTGGGACAAGTCTTATAGGTCCTGCCTCAAGCCAGGCAAAATTTCTTTCCTACATATGCAGTTTGCAAGTATTTTGTTGAGAATTTTTGCATCTGTGTTAATGAGATGGGTCTATAGTTCTCCTTTTTGGTTGTATCTTTGCCTGGCTTTGGTGTTAGAGTGATGCTGGTTTCATAGAAGGAATTTGGGAGAATTCCATCTGGTTGTATCCTTCTGAACAATTTGAATAATAATGGTTGTAGGTCTTTTTTGAAATGTTTTATAGAATTCTGCTGTGAAACCATCTGTGCCCAGGCTTTGTTTAGTTGGGAGGTTTCTTATTACATCTTCAATTTCTTCATATATTCTGAATCTGTTTAAGCTGTTGATCTCTTCTTGGTTGACCTTTGGTCATTCCCAGGATTTCAGATTTCAGACATTGCTCCTAGGTTTTCAAACATAGTAGAGTATAGGTTTTTGAAATGTTCCCATATGATCGTAGGGATCTTTTCATTGTCTGTTGCAATATTTCCTCTTTCATCACAGATTCTATTGATTTTGCATTGTTCCTTCTTCTGGTTAACTGGGCTAGAGGTCTATCTATCTTGTTTATTGTCTCAAAGGATTCATTGATTTTTGTATTGTTTTCTTTGTTTCTACTTCATTGATTTCTGCTCTGATTTGTTATTCCTTCCTGTCTGCTGCATTTAGGGTTCATTTGTTGTTGTCTCTCAAGCGTTTTTACCTGAAGTGTGAGATTGTTCACCTGTGCTCTTTCTGTTTTTCTAATGTAGGCACCCAGGGCTATAAACTTACCTATTAGGACTGCTTTTAAAGTATCTCATAAGTTTTGTTGTGATGTATTATCACTTTCATTCAGTTCCAAGAATGCTTTTATTTCTTTCTTTATTTCTTCCTTGACCCATTCATTATTCAGAGTGTGTTGTTTAGTCTCCCTGTGTTCTTGTAGATATTAGGGCTTATCTTGATACTTATATTGAAATTAATTGCACTGTGGTCTGACTAAAATGCATAAAATTATTTCAATATTTTTGTGTTTGTGGAGGCTTCTTCTGTGTCCCAGTATGTGGTCAATTTTGGAGAATGTTCCGTGGGGTGCTGGGTAGAAAGTGTATTCTCTGGTATTAGGGGGGAATATTCGGTAGATGTCTGTGAGTTCCATATGGTGTATTGTATCATTCAGTTCAGATGACTCTCTGTTTATTCTTTGTCCAGTTGACTTGTCCAAAGTGTTCAGTGGGGTATTGAAGTCCCCTATTATGTGTGTACTGGGGTTAATCTGTGCCTTGAGGTCCTGGAGAATTGTCTTTGTAAAGTTTGGTGCACTAGAGTTTGGAGCATATATATTCATGATTGTGAAATCTTCATGGTCAATTGTTCCTTTGATAAAAATGTAATTGCCTTCTTTGTCTCTTCTGATTTCTTTTATTTTGAAGTCTATTTTGTCTGATATTAAAATAGCAACACCTGTTTTCTTTTTGGTACCATTTGCTTGGAATTTTTTCCATCCTTTCACTTTAAGGTGGTGCCTATCCTTGAAGTTAAGATGCGTTTCTTATAGACAGCATATAGATTGGTTCTGTTTCCTAATCCAATCTCCCAGTCTATGTCTTTTGATTGGGGAGTTTAGTCCATTAATATTTAAGGTTATAACTGAAAGATGTGTGTTGCTTCCTTTCACCTTATTATCCATTTGCATTTTTGGTCTAGCTTTCTACTTCTGCAGTGATGCTTTTATTAGTTTCTCTTTCTAGGTGCCTGGCAGTAGTTGCTCCTTTCTTCTGTCCTTTGAATTGCTTCAAGTATTCTCTGAAGGATAGGTTTTCTGGACATGTATTCTATCATCTTATTTATGTCATGGAAGATTTTTCTCTCTCCTTCAACTGTAATCAACATTTTTGCTGGGTATAGTAACCTGAGTTGGCATCTATAGTCCTTTAACACTGGGAATGCTTTGCTCCATGTTCTTCTTGTTTTCATAGTTTGCACTGAGAAGTCAGTTGTAATTCTGATGGGTTTCCCCTTATATGTAACTTGTTGTTTTTCTCTTGTGGCTTTCAGAATTTTGTATTTGTTTGGGGTATCTAGCATTTTAACTATGATATAGCATGGAGAGTTTCTTTTTCTGATCTTGTCTGTTTGGAGTTCTATATGCTTCTTGTATTTGTATTGGTTTGACTTTTTTTAGTTTGGGGAAATTTTCATCTATTATTCTGTTGGAGATCTGATCAATATCATTCTCTTGGGGTTCTTCTCCTTCCTCTATTCCTATGATGTGGAGGTTTGATCTTTTCATAGTGTCCCACAGTTCCTAGTTGTTCCACTTTTGTGTATTTTTAAATTTTTCATAACCTTTACTTGAGGTTTTTAGTTGTTCTGTGTTATCTTCCAGGTCTGATATTCTTTGTTCTGCTTCCTCCATTCTACTTCTGAGGGTTTTTCCCTTCCTTTCCTCTTGATTGGATGAGCGTTCGATTTCCTTTTTCACTTCATCTTGTGATTTCTTTAGTGTTTCCACTTCCTTTTGGAGCTTTTCAATCTCTTTCTGTAGCTCTTTGCTTCACTGGTCATTTTACTTTTTTATTTCAACATGGGATATTTTCAGTGTTTCTACTTCCTTCCAGAGTTTGTCAATTTCTCCCTCTCGTTCTTTCTGGTGTTTTTCTTTTCTTTTTTTTTAATTTTAAACTCAATTTATTTTGAGTGTTCTGAACTCTGCACAAGAAATACATATCTATGCAATAAACATTTGTAGAATATGCAAGGAATAATAATTTGTGTCAGTGTGATTAACATAGTAACAGCTTTTTGGTTTGTAGGGCATTTTTTTTTATGCTGAAACAAGGATACTAAGAAGCAGCTTCTTATTTACATGCTAATAAGATGTTAGTCAACCACTTCTATTGTGTACTGGTCAGCTCTGGTTTCTTTTTTTTTATTGATGCATTGTGTATTTCATACATCATTTTCCAATTCAGTTCAGGCATATATCCCCTTCCCTTCCCCCCACCCCACCCCTACCCATCCCAGATCATGCATTCTGCCGTAACTTTTCTGTATCTTTCTGGTTTTTTGTTTTGTTTTGTTTTCATTTTTTTAATAATAAGTGATAATTTGTGAGTACAAGCATCCTTCATGTAAAACCAATTTGCGAGCAGTTGTGCCCAAACCCACACAGCTCATGGGTCCAACCATCCAGCAGGGGGGGCTTGTATGTTCAATCAAGTTGATCAAATGAGTGTCCAGTCTATGTTGTTGTAGTTTCACCATTCACCCCAATCACAGCCCTTACATTCTACCATGCGCCCTCTTCCACAGATTGTTCCCCAGGCTTAGAAAAGGGGCACAGGTGGATGAGAAGCAAAACAGTCTACTTTCTCTGGAGCTGTTATCTTGGACTCTGGTCAATTCTGGCTGTTTCCTTTCATGGGCTGACAGTTTGTCCAGGAATAACCTTTCAATACTACTAATGAAGCACACGCAATTAGATATATAGGTATTTAAACAGTACTAATTGTTATGGTAGGTTACTTTGGTATAGACACAGATGTTTGGATGTTATGTTAATCCATGAATTACATTTTCTTCTGTTAAGTATGACAGGGTCTTCGTGTGGTTTATAACATCTCCTAACCATTAGAGGATGTAAGCTTGTGGCATCAGCCGTGGGTTATTCCTCCAAGGAGAGAGCTAATAGCCAATTAAATTTGGGATATACAAACATATGGCTGCCACTGCTGCACAATAACTCCAGGCAGATGAGGTGTAGCCGGTGCTGACGGAGGAGTCTTGCTTGACTCAAGGAGACCTATATTTGCTTTACTGGTTCTTTCTGGCGTTTTTCAATCTCTGTCTCTAGATCCTTCTTGAGTGTTTCATTCTCTCTCCTTAGTTCTCTGACTTGTTCTTTATATTATTTTATTTCTTTGAATATGTCCGAAATTGTTCCTCTAAGATCTGTGTCCTAGCTATCCCCAGTAGGAATCTCCCACAGGGTTGGTAGAGCTTGGTGTGGAATTATCCTGCACCTTTCCCATGTTGTGACTTCGTGGTTTCCCTGGCATGTGGGTTTCTCTTTGCATGCATTCCAATGTGACTCCCAAATGCCTCTTCACTGTGTTGAAGGCTTGCTTTGCTTGCCTCCTTCAGATACCTTCATTGTTTTTTGTTTGTTTTTGTTTGTTTGATTGATTGATTGATTGATTGATTGATTGATTTGTTCTTCTCCTTGCTTATGGAGTGTTGACTTATCTAAGTTTTAGACTTTCTATTGGAAGTCTAACTCACTCTTCCCTTTCTGTTCTGAAGGTTCTCCAAAGAATCCACTTGGATACTCTCTCAGCAATTCCAGGTGGCGGGGTTAGGGGGTGGGAGGGTAGGGAATATGCCTGTTTAGCCTGTGCCCTGGTACTCTTTGCTTCAGGTGGTCCTGAAAAATCTCGGATCTATGCTCTGTGCACTCAGGTGTCACAGTGACAACAGGCCCACCTTTTATACCAGCTAGCAGGATGATTCCTCACGCACAGCCACACAAGACAATGATTTAATCAAACCAATGAGACAATTATCCAAAAAGCCAGAGATAGGATTATCCAACAATCTCCCTGGCTGAAGTGTCCAGCTCCTACCTCTGCTTCAGGTGGTCTTGGGAAATCCCCGATCTAAGCTCTGTGCTCTCGTTGTCTCTCAGTTTTTTTAGCTGTAGTGTTAGATCATTTATTTTCCTCCTTCTGTCTTTTTAATGTGTTCCCTCTTAGGACTGCATTTAAAGTATCCCACAGTTTTTGGTGTGTTGTATTGTCTTTTTCATTTATTTCCATGAATACTTTTATTGTGTTCTTTATTTCTTCCCTGACCCATTCATTATTTAGGATTGTGTTGTTTAGTCTCCGTGTGTTCTTATAGTTAGTCAGGCTTGTTCTAGTATTAATATTGAGCTTTATTGCACTGTGGTCTGATAGAATGCATGAGATTATTTCAATCCTTTTATATTTGTTGAGGTTTCTTTTGTGTCCTAATATGTGGTCGATT
This sequence comes from Rhizomys pruinosus, assembly GCA_009823505.1. Taxonomy (NCBI): domain Eukaryota; kingdom Metazoa; phylum Chordata; class Mammalia; order Rodentia; family Spalacidae; genus Rhizomys; species Rhizomys pruinosus. The sequence continues at coordinate 2,230,360 of VZQC01014891.1, forward strand.
TTGGAGGATGTTCCAAGGGGTGCTGGTGTTTGGGTGAAATATTCAGTAGATGTCTGTGAGGTCCATTTGTTTCATTATGCTGTTCAGTTCCAAGTGTTTCTCTGTTTATTTTTTGTTCAGTTGATCTACACAAGGGGCTCAGTGGGGTATTGAAGTCCCCCAATATTAGTGTGTTGGAATCAATCTGAGTCTGGAGGACCCACAGAATTGTGTTTATATAGTTCGGTGCACCTGAGTTTGGCGCATAAATATTTAGGATTGTGATGTCTTCCTGGTTAATTGTTCCTCTGATAAGGATGTAGTGGCCCTCTTTCTCTCTTCTGATTGACTTTACTCTGAAGTCTAATTTGTCTGATATTAAAATGGCAATTCCTGGTGCTCGAGAGATGGCTCAGTGGTTAAGAGTGCCAACTGCTCTTGCAGAGGACCTAAGTTCGACTCCCAGCACCTACATGGTGGCTAAGAACCGTCTTTAACTACAGTTCCAGGGGAATCCAACACCCTCTTCTGACCTCCAAGGCATTGCACAACACAGATGCACCAACCTACATGCAGACAGTACATACATACACATAAAAAATAATAAAAAAAATAGCAACTACTGCTTGCATTTTGGTACCATTTCCTTGGAATATGTTTTTTCCATCTTTTCACTTTGAGTTGGTGTCTATCCTTGAGGGTGGGATGGATTTCTTGTACGCAGCATATAGATGGATTCTGTTTCCTAATCCATTCTCCCAATCTATGTCTTTTGATTGGGCATTTAACTCATTGATATTTAAGGTCACTATTGAGATATGTGTGTTGCTTCCTTTCAACTTATTCTCGGTATGCATTCTTGGTCTAGATTTGTATTTACACTATTATGTTCTTATTAGTTTCTCTCTTTAGTCAGTTGGGGATAGTTTCTCCTTTCCTCTGTTCTTTGGATTGCTTTGAGTATGTTCCAAAGTGTTGTGTTTTTTGACATGCATTCTTTCATCTTGTTTGTGTATGAAAGATTTTTCTTTCTCCTTCAACTATGATTGACATTTTTGCTGGGTATAGTAATCTGGGTTGGCATCTAAAGTCATTTAGCACTGGGAATACTTTTGTTCATGTTCTTCCAGTTTTCATAGTTTGCACTGAGAAGTCAGCTGTAATTCTGATGGGTTCCCCTTGAAAGTTACTTGTTGTTTTTTTCTTGTGGCTTTCAGTATTTTGTCTTTGTTTTGAGCATCTAACTTTTTAACTATGATGTGGTGTGGGGAGTGTCTCTTCTGGTCTTGTCTATTAGATGTTCTATGTGATTCTTATATTTGTATAGGTTCATCTTTTTTCAGTTTGGGAAAATTTTCGTTTATCCTGTTGAAGATCTGGTCAATACTGTTGGGTTTTTTTGGAGGGGGATTCATCTCCTTCCTCTATCCCTATGATGTGGAGATTTTGTCTTTTCATAGTATCCCACATTTCCTGGTTATTACACTTTGCATTTTTAAAAATTTTTCATAATCTTCGCTTAAGCATTTTAGATGTTCTGTGTTGTCCTGCAGGTCTGATATTCTATTTTCTGTTTTATCCATTCTGGTTCTGAGGCTTTCTCCCATCCTTTCCTGTTGATTGGATGAATGTTCCATTTCTTTTTTCATTTCTTCCTGTGATTTCTTTAGTATTTCCATTTCCTTTTGGAGCTTGTCATTCTCTACTTGTAGCTCCTTGCTTTGCTGGTATCTTTTTTTCATTTCAGCCTGGGATCTTTCCAGTGTTTCCAGTTCCTTCCAGAGTTTGTCTTTCACTCCCTCTAGTTCTTTCCAGACATTGTGTTTCTCTTCCTCCAATTCTTTTGGAGTATGTGTTTCTCTTCCTCTAGTTATTTTTGGAGTTTGTGTTTCCCTTCATCTAGTTCTTTTCAGAGTTTGTCATTCTCTCCCTCTAGTTCTTTCCAGTGTTTATCATTCTTTCCTTTTTTGGGCATGGAGATAATGCTTTGAACTTGTGGTATTTTATCTATAGAGATTATGCCAATGTTGAGCCTACACTGGAAAATGCTTTCCAGCTGTGTTGTACATTTCTTACTTTTGGTTTTGTACTAGGGGTATCTGTGAGCAGCAGTGAACTTGGCAGTGCTTGAGTGTGCAGGCTCGGTGAAGTCTCTGACTCTTCATACTGCTCAACTCAATGTTCCCCTGGTTGGCTGACATGCTTGCTGGCTTGCTGGCGTGTGTGTGTGTGTGTGTGTGTGTGTGTGTGTGTGTGTGTGTGTTTGTGTGTGTCTCAGTTGTTTGGGGATTTTGAGAAGCAACCACAGCACTGAGTAAGGTGGAGATCTGTGTCCCAACCTCCAATGTCTCCTGGGTATCATCACCCTACTGGAGGAACACTGCAGTGAGTGTCAAGGAGGCCATTACAGCATCAGACTTTTGGCTCTAGAGCAGTGGATGACAGCTAGGTGGTGTCATATCTGGACACAATGCTAAACCAAGGCTCAGGAGTTTCGTGTAAAGTTGACTCTCAGGTGATGAGATCGAATTGTAAAACTGAAGGCAGGATTACATTTCTCCTATAAGCTCTTCATTCTCTGAATAAAGACCCCTGCAGTCCCAAGTTCACACCTTGGCACTCTTTCTCCCACCTCTGTCTCTCACCCTAAGGCTGTGGAAGATTAAATTCAGTCTCTTTGTCATCATTTCAGGACACCAGGGTAGCTTGTTTCAAACTGTCAGTATTCCTTAAAGGTGACATGGAACAAATGCACTCTGAGTCATCCTGAGTTGCAGAATGGGATTGCTCACCAGTGCTGACCTGTCCACTACAGGACTCACCGGGTCACAAAATCCTGCTACTAGTTTTGAAGCTAGTGAGGGCTGTGGACTTGTCCTGAGTGTGAACTACCAAATCATTTTCATCACTGGATTCTAGATGATGATGACGATGATGATGATGATAATGATGATGATGTTGGTAATTATTATTATCTATATTTAGATTTAAGTGGCACCCTTCTGTTATTTTGTCCTTTTTATTGAAGTTTTGCAAATTTCATACATTTTGATCATATTGAGATACCCTGCCCTATCTGTAGCTGCCTAAAGCCTGTGACACATTTTGTTTTTGAAGGCATATTTTGGATCCTGGCACTAGAGAGGCAGCTGTGCAGCTGGAGTAATATGCTGCTTTCCATTTTCTGGGAGTTCCTGTCCTTTTCTCTAGGTTTTCAAATATCCGATTACTGCCATTGTGAAATTCTGACACTTCTTCTCATTCCCCTTTTGTAATTCTCTCTCTCTCTCTCTCTCTCTCTCTCTCTCTCTCTCTCTCTCTCTTTGAAAAAGGCCTCACTAAGATGGTTTTCTAGATGTGGATGGCTTCCTACTCAAAGAGATTTGCTAGCCTCTATGTTCTATGTTCTGGGATCCCAGGCAGGCCCCCACCAAGCCTGAGAATCTCCTTTTTTTCTTCTTCATAGGATTACAGAGAAGAAGATTCTAGTCCACCATTTTACCTGAAAGTCTCTTTGGTAGTTTTAATTTTTACTCGATGTGGTTTGATATGACTTAGTGTTCCTTAGTGGAAAAAAAAAAAAACACTTTTCCCCCGATATTTATTTTCTTCAATTCATCCAAATAGTTTAGACACAGAGAAGGAGTAGGTTTCTATGGATGTTTAAAAATCACTTAGTGGGGCTGGAGAGATGGCCTAGCGGTTAAGAGCACCAACTGCTCTTGGAGAGGACCCAGGTTCGATCCCCAGCACCCACATGGCGGCTGAGAACTATCTCTAACTCCAGTTCCAGGGGAATCTGACACCCTCTTCTGACCTCCGCGGCATTGCACAACACGGGTGCACAAACTTGCATGCAGACAGTATATTCATACACATACAGAAATAAATAAAAAAAATTTTTTAAAAAGAAATTTTTTTATAAAAGGAATTTTGTATGAAATATGCAAAACCTGAATAAAAAAATAAAAAATGTATTTGTTTCCTAAGAATATGAACGGAATTTTGTATGAAATATGCAAAACCTGAATAAAAAATAAAAAATGTATTTGTTTCCTAAGAATATGAACACACAGTAAAAAAAACACATAGCTAGTGTAATCAAGGAAAACAATGAAAATTTTGAAATGAAATAAGAAATGAAAAGGAAGCCATCATGACTGATAGCACAGAAATGAAATCCAGTGGACGAATAGGGCACATGATTAAATTCATATCAACCAGTTTGATAACCTGGAAGACTTAAACCCCTCCCTGGCCAAATGTTCCTACCAAGCCTAAATCTTATAAAATTATTTAAACAGAATATACAAATAATATATAATGATATTAAGTATAACAAAATTTCCCTCATCAAGGGAGGCCCAGGGCTAGAGGATTACATATGGAATTCTGCTGGACTTTTGTTGTAGGACTACTATCATTAATATTAAGTGAATACAAATCTCCATTGTAGGGAATTTCTGGCCAGGTGTGGTGGTGCACGCCTTTAATCCTAGCACTTGGGAGGCAGAGACAGGCAGATCTTTGTGAGTTCAAGGCCAGCCTGGTCTACAGAGTGAGTTCCAGGACAGCTGGGGCTACAGGGAGACCCTGTCTTGAAAAGACAAAAAAAAAAAAGATAACATTTCAGTGACACCAAAATCAAACAAAAGGACAAGAAAAAAGAAAATGGCAATATCCTTAATGAACATATTTGCAAGGATCCTTCACAAAACATTTGCAAACCAAACTCAACATGTTGTTAAATATTTATTCACAAAGGAAGCTATAAGGATGCTTGAACACATGCACAGTTATACACATGATTAACCCTGTCTGCATAATGAAGAACCCATCTATCTCACCATCTCCATAGGTACAGAAAATGCCTAATACATTTAAACATTATTGTGTCTGAAAATATTGGGTGATTTTGCTGAACCGGGTTTGCTTTCTCTTTTGATAAGGTGGGCTGAGGGTAAGGCTACTTTATCTTTTCAAAGAACTATAATTTTGATGCATTGATTCTTTGTATTGTTCTTTTTTCATTTTCATTGACTTTGGCTTTAATGTTTACTTTTTTCTTCCCATCTGCTCTGTTTCAGTTTGTTTTGTTCTTGTTTTGTCAGATTTTGGGGTACTACCATTCAGACATTTATGTGTGCTTTTTCTTATGTGGCCCTTGTCCCCCTTAGGGCTGCTTTTCCTCTGTCACAGGTGATGTACTGTGCTGTGTTTTCATTTTCATTTAGTTATAGAAATGATTTTGTTTCTGTCTTGATTTCTTTTTTGACCCATATATAATTTAGTGCCATGTTGTTTAATCTTCATGCATTTGTGTAGTTTCTAGAGCTTCTTTTGCTGTTAACTTTAAGTTTTATTGCATTGTGATCTGTGATGGCACATAGAATAACTTCAACTATTTGTATTTCTTGATGTTTGTTTTGAGCTCCAGATAACCTTCCATAGGCTGCTGAGTTGAATGCATATTCTTTGGTGTATGGGTGGATTATTCCCTAGATGTCTGTTATGTCTATTTGATGTATGATAGCCTATAATTCTGGTGTTTTGCTGTTGAATATTGTCCCGATGACCTGTCTATTGAAGAAAGTGGGGTCATCTTACTATTACTGAATTGAGGTTAATCTATGACTTGAACTCTAGTAGTACTCTGTTTATGGGTGCAACAGATTTTGGTGCATATAAGTTCACGATTGTAATGTCTTGACTGAGTGATTGTTCCCTTGATTAAACTGAACTAACTTCTTTATCTCTTCTAATTAATTTCAATTTTGAAGTCTGTTTCATCAGATGTTAAAAGTCACCTGATTTGGTGACTTTTCCTTGGAATGTTTTTCCATCCTTTCCCTCTAAGTTTGTGCCTATCCTTGAAGGTAAAAGATTTTCCTATAGAGAACAAAACAATGGATTTGGTTTTCTAATGCATTCAACCAGCTTGGGTAATTTGATTGCAGAGTTGAGGCCATTGTGTTTAAAGCTATTATTGAAAGATACATTTTACTTACTGTGATTTTTGTTTGTATTTGTGTTCTTAGCCTCAGTGTGTGTTTCCACAGTAACAGATTCATTTATTTACTTTGGTAGACTATGGTATATAACTATTCCTTTCTTCAGTCTGTTGTATTGCTGCCAGTATTCTTTGTAACTCTGACAATTCTTCCATCCTACTTATATCACAGAAGAATTTTCTTTCTCCTTTGGCTATGATAGACAGGTGTGCTGTGCAATTGTTTCATAACCAATTGGCAAAACTAATTATCCCTCCCTTAGCATACAGAGGTACCCTATACCTCTGTCTCTAGAGGTAGAACCCTAGGGAAATGTATTCATCAGCATTGGCATGTCATCTGCTGTGATAATTACTCAGGTCTTGTTAAGAAACCATATATTGGAAATTTAGCAGGTACACTTTCCCCATCCTGTGTGGAATTACTTATCCAGCTGCAGGTGCATTGCCCCTCTGACCCTTATAACCTGCATCTTCTTCTGTGATGCTCCCTGAGCCTTGTGTGTGGAGATTCATTGTAGCTGTATCTAAACTTGGGATGGGCGCCAGACACTTGCCTACTGACTGCATCTTCATCAGACGTGGAATTTTGTAATAGTCTCCATATCTGCCAAAAAAGCTTATTTGATATGTGGTGAGAGCTATATCTCTTTGTGAATATAAAATAGTTTGGGGATAGAACTTATTTGTAAAATAAAGAAAAAAATCTTTGAAAATGTGCACTAAAATAAAACCCAGTAAAAATCTATCAAAATATGTGATTTCTTGTGCAGCTGAAATATTTTATCTTATACAGAAATATGGATAGTTTGTATAATTTTTATTATGTAGTCAAAACAGTGATTTCAGGGGTTGTGGAGGTCAGGAACTGTTTTATCTTGTATAGAAAAATGTCTATCACTTACAAAATACAGATGTGGGAGGAGTCTAAATAGTTATTAAGAACAATTATATCGAATGCTCAAAAACTCAATAAAAAAAAAACTTAGTGTCAAGTGTTGTATGACATTTCCAATAGTCACAGCTACTCATGTGTGAGGATCTGAGGTCTTCTACATGCCTCATAACACGTTATCCATCACTCCTGTGTGGACTTCTTGTCTTTCCAAAGATACAGGCTCTGTCAACTGGATCAGTGAACAATTTGTTGTTGCAATGTAGTTGTTGCTGCAGGTGATCAACAATTATATATTCCCACAGAATGAAGGATGGTAGAGTACTGCAGTTCAGAACTCCAGTTGGAAGCCTGGGGGGAAGAATATAGTAGAAGCAACCAACAGAAGCTCTGAGCTTTGGGATCCCCCTCTTCTCCATGTATACATTTTAAAAGCAATCACATTTCTCTTTAAATCTGCATTATTTATTTTCCCAGACAATATTCACCATTGAATGTGCACATAAACTATGAAAGTGGCAGTAATACAATCTCTTCAGCAAGGGCATTTGTAACTGCTGTGGGGTTTGTTATATGAATGAAATCATTCTACTGGTCTCTGGATAACTGGGTGACTGGGAAGATCCATGTTTGGGGATATTAGAGCTCCCTTATGTGCAGTGTCTCATTTACTTCTCTAAGTCCCTCTCTTGATATTGAAGACTCACCCATAGACAAGGAGCTGTAAGCACTCGTGAAGGAGAACTCACGTGGACTTTCTGTAAAAAACTGATTGATCTTGGAAACATGTTTTCCTGCAGAATGACAGGAAGGACAACTTCATAAGTCATCACATAGCAAATGACACTCCTCTTAATTCTGAACACATCCTTCTGGCATCCCATTGTTTGTTTTATTCTTTAACATGTCATTCAATTATGATTTCTTTCTTTCTATTTCCTTAATCTTTTCTCTTGTCCCTAACTGATCTGAGTTTTCAAACAAAATTGTTTGCCTTGTCATTCTCTTACTCTCACTTGTCCATGTTCCAGGCCCAATGTGACTGTGGCCAGTAGTCTTGGGACTTATCTCTATGCTCATTTGGGGGGCCTTTTTGAGACAGGGTCTCTCTGTAGCTCCAGCTGGCCCAGAACTCACTATGTAGACCAGGCTGGCCCTGAACTCACAGAGATCTACCTTCCTCTGCCTCACCAGTGCTGAGATTAAAGGCATGTGCCACCATGCCTGGATATCTCTATGCCCAATATTATGACTGAAATCCATCTACTGGATCTTCAAAAAAATGTACACTATATCACTATTCTTTTTCCGTGAAACTTACTATGTTAGGAACTACCATGTTAGACAAATTTAAAAATTCTTATTTATTTTTAGTTTAGATTACATGTGTTGTGCCTGTATGTTTGTACTTATACTACTGACATGCAATGCCTGATGAGTTCAGAACTGCATACTCTTTCCCCTGGTCCTATAGTTATTGAGAGTTGTTAGTCACCATGTGCTAGAAACTGAATCTGGTTTCTTTGAGCAGCCAGGGGTCTCGTATATGGAGCTAGCTCACCAGGCCCCCAAATTCAATATTTTTAATGCAAGATTTCTTCAAGTATTCCCAGGTTATTCAGAGTGTTGTATCAGGTGATGGTAATGATGATGGTGATGGTCATAATGATGATGGTGGTTACATTGAAACAGAATTTCAGCATGTTGCTCATGATGGTTCTGAATCATGGCATCCTCCTGTCTCATCTTTCAGGTAGTTGGGACAAAATGCCCACTGAGACTAAGATTTTCTTATCAGGGTTGGAGTGAAACAAATTTTCCTCAAATAGAGAAAGGAATTCAGCTCACTCATGATGAATGCAGTTTAGAATGTGATACTTACAAGGAAATATGACATATTTGGTATGATTTCAATAAAAACTGAATTTTGACAATGCACTTAAAATCCCTTCCCTTCCCCTTCACTGTGCTAACACCCTTCATTATGCTTTCAAATGAGTGCCAATTTTGTGTGCTTTCCCTGATCTTTCAGTTGTAGCAGCCTCCATCTATGTCCTATAAACCTTCGATTCACCCACGGGTTGGATGGCAGGAGCTCCATCATCCTTCTCTTCACCTCCTTCTCATTCTGTGGCCCTCAAATTTCAACATTTTCAACAAGCCAGGTAGATTCGAGACCCAGGAATCCCATTTTCACACATTGTTATTTGATAGTATTTAGATATCCTCCCCCTCCTTACCTTACCTTATTGTCCCTGCCATTTTAATGCTACACACACAGACACACACACACACACACACACACACACACACACACACATACACACACACACTCATCTGTGACTGTTTGGTTTTATTTCTGTTCCAATACTGTCTACCATTGCTCTTCCTCTGGTTTTGTGTCTCTGTCATGCTGCTGTGTCACTGTGTCTCTGCTGTATGTGGATGATGTACCCAGCAGCTCTCCTGATAGTGTGCATCACAGCTCAGTCCTTTCTGGTGTAGTCTAAATGGTTTTCAAGTTTAGAGTCATAGCTTCTGCTCATAGGGATTATTGCAGTTCACTTTCCTATATCTGCCCTTTCTATTTTTGTCTTCTCTTACTTCTGGAGCTAAGTCTTCACTTTCTATTGACCATGACTATGGAGGGTGGTAATGTGGATCTCATTCACTTTTGAAATTCATAATTTCACTAATTATTTTTAATTTATGTTTATGAATGTATATAAGTATATAAGTGCAAATGTGCCATGCAGTATCTGCAGAGGTGAGAAGTCTGATCTCCTGGAACTGGAATTACAGAAGGTTGTTAGCCACTATTTGGGTACTGGGAACTGAACCTGGGTTCTCTGGAAGAGCAGCCAGTGCTCCTCAGAGGTGAGCCATCACTCCAGCCCCTCATTTGCTTGTTCCCACGTTTTTCCCATTCAGTAATCTGTTGGCTATTGGTTTAAACAGTTGATATTTATTATTTTAAGGTAACTTCTATCCATTGCTAACTTCTTCAGGAGCTTTATAATGAAGGCATCATAAATTATATCAAATGCCTTTCCTTTTCTTGAGGCAAGATCTCCCTTTTGCCCCAGCTGGCTTGGAAATTGCTATTTAGAAATGGCTGGCCTCAATTTCACAGAGATCTGCCTTCTTGTGCCTCTTGATTGCTGGAAATAAAGGCATATACCACCATGCCCAGTACAAATGCATTTTCTATAATTTTGTCCTCTTCTTTATGTATACATTGTGTTGCATTTTCAGATTTGTGTATACTAAGCAAAACATACATCCATGGAATGAAATGTATTTGGTCCTGTTGTATTGTCTTTTTAACCTATTCTTCCCTGGTTGACAAGTTTTGTTGTTGTTGTCAATTTTTACATTAATGTTCTGTGAAGGATTTGATCTGTGAGGGTTTTTTTTCAATGTATTTATGTAGTCTGGGTCTTGGCTAATACTGGCTTCTTGTAATGAGTTTGTGCCTCTTTCATCCTGTCCTATTTTGTGGAAGTTTGAGAAATATTGTTGTTAGATATGCCTTAAAAATTTGGTAGAATTGGGGAAGTGGTCCTGGGTTCGGGGGCCTGGCTCAGGGGCCTAGTGGGATCCTGTGTCAGGGAGCAGGAGCAGCCCACCACTGCTCCAGGCAGGTAAAAACTTTGGGCATTGACCCACAGGGTGACAGACAATTGATTTGCTGAGTTGTGGCAGAGGGGCCAGTGGCTGGCAGATCTAGATTGGACCCATAAGCTCCGGCAGAGGGTGGCTATCTGCCTGGGTGGCCCTGCTCCCCTAGTACATGGAAGTGGGAAGTGGTCCTGGGTTTGGGGGCCTGGCTCAGGGGCCTAGTGGGGTCCTGTGTCAGGGCACAGGAGCAGCCCACCACTGCTCCAGGCAGGTACTGGGGTGCAGGCTAAGTCAGGAATACCCCCTCCCCGCCAACAACTGGAATTGAAGAGACAGTATCCAGTGGATTAAGAGAACCTTCAGAACAGGAAAGGAAGAGACTTCCAGTATCCAATATATAAACAAAAGTGAAAGCCTGAAACCTAGACAAGTCAAGACTCCATAAACAAGGAGGAGGGAAGAAAGAAAAGGGAAAAAAAAGCATCGGAAGGAGGCAAGCAAAATAAAACAAGCTTTCAGCATTCAACACACTGAAAAGGCATTTGAGATTTGAATCACAAAAGGGAAACTCACATGCCAAGGACACGACGACGAAGGGACAACATGGGAAAGGTGCGGGATAATTCCGCACCGAGCTCTACCAACCCTGTAGGAGATAGCTACAATCGGATCCCCCTGGAGGTGACCGCAGAAACAGACCTTAGAGGAATAATTGCAGAGCTATGGAGAGAAATTAAAGAACATAAAGAAGAATTCAGAGAAATAAAGAGAGAGATTGACAAACTAAAGAAAGAACTACAGAGAAAAAAACAAACACCTTAAGGAAGTAGAAACACTGAAAAAGGAAGCCAACAAACTAAGTAAGGAGTACCAAGAAGAGAATGAGAAACTAAAAAAGGAAATGGATATATTAAAGAAATCACAGGATGAAATGAAAAAGGAAATAGAACACTCATCCAACCAGGAAGAAAGGAAAGGAAAAAGCCTCAGAAATAGAATGGAGGAAGCAGAACAAAGAATATCAGATCTGGAAGATAACACAGAGCAACTAAAAAACTCAAATAAAGATTATGAAAAATTTAAAAATACACAAAAGTGGAACAACCAGGAAATATGGGACACTATGAAAAGATCAAACCTCCACATCATAGGAATAGAGGAAGGAGAAGAATCTCAAGAGAATAGTATTGATCAGATCTTCAACAGAATAATAGATGAAAATTTCCCCAAACTAAAAATAGACAAACCCATACAAATACAAGAAGCACATAGGACCCCAAATAGACAAGATCAGAAAAGAAACACCCCACGCCATATCATAGTTAAAATGCTAGATGCCCAAAACAAAGACAAAATTCTGAGGGCCACAAAAGAAAAACAAGTCACATACAAAGGGAAACCCATCAGAATTACAACTGACTTCTCGCCTCAAACCATGAAAGCAAGAAGAACATGGAGCAAAGCATTCCCTGTGTTAAGGGACTATGGATGCCAACCCAGAATACTTTACCCAGCAAAAATGTCGACTATACTTGAAGGAGAGAGAAAAATCTTCCATGACATAAACAAGATGATGGAATACATGTCTGGAAAACCAACTCTTCATAAAATACTTGAAGCAATTCAAAGGGCAGAAGAGAGGAGCAACAATCCTCAAACACCTAGGAAAAGAAACTAACAAAAACATAACCATAGGAGCAAAATCAAAGGCTAGAAGTCCAAATGGATAATAAAGTGAAAGGAAGCAACATCCATCTTTCAATTATAACCTTAAATATTAATGGGCTAAACTCCCCAATCAAAAGGCATAGACTGGGAGAATGGATTAGGAAACAAAACCCATCTATATGCTGTCTACAAGAAACCCATCTCAATTTCAAGGATAGGCACCAACTTAAGGTGAAGGGATGGAAGAAAGTATTCCAAGCAAATGGTACCAAAAAGAAAGCGGGTGTGGCTATTCTAATATCAGACAAAATAGACTTCAAAGCAAAAGAAATCAAAAGAGACAAAGAGGGCCATTACATCCTTATTAAAGGAACAATTGACGATGAAGATTTCACAATCATAAATATATATGCACCAAACATCAGTGCACCAAACTTTATAAAGACAATTCTTCAGGATCTCAAGGCACAGATTAACCCCAGCACACTAATACTAGGGGACTTCAATACCCCATTAAGTCCTCTAGACAGATCAACAGGACAAAGGATAAACAGAGAGACATCTGAACTAAATGACACAATACACCAAATGGACCTCACAGACATCTACCGAATATTTCACCCAAACACCAGAGAATACACTTTCTACTCAGCACCTCATGGAACATTCTCCAAAATAGACCATATACTGGGACACAGGGAAAAACTCAACAAATATAAAAAGGTTGAAATAATCTCATGCATTCTATCAGACCACAGTGCAATAAAACTCAATATCAACACCAGAATAAACCCTACAACCTACAGGAACACATGGAGACTAAACAACACTCTCCTGAATAATGAGTGGGTCAAGGAAGAAATAAAGAAAGAAATAAAAACATTCCTGGAACTGAATGACAATGATAAAACAACACAGCAAAATCTATGGGACACTTTTAAAGCAATCCTAAGAGGGAAGTTTATAGCTCTAAGTGCCTACATTAAAAAAACAGAAAGAGCACAAGTGAATGATCTAACACTGCAGCTAAAAATACTTGAGAGACAACAACAAATGAACCCTAAACGGAGCAGACAAGAAGAAATAACAAAAATCAGAGCAGAGATCAATGAAATAGAAACAAAGAAAACCATACAAAAAATCAATGAATCCAAAAGCTGGTTCTTTGAGAGAATAAACAAGATAGACAGACCTCTAGCCCAGTTAACCAAAAGAAAGAAGGAACAACTCCAAATCAATAGAATCTGTGATGAAAGGGGAAATATCACAACAGACAATGAAAGATCCAGACAATCATATGGAATTACTTTAAAAACCTATACACTACTAAGTTTGAAAACCTAGAAGAAATGGATGAATATCTGAAATCCTGGGAATCACCAAAGCTCAACCAAGAAGAGATTGACAGCTTAAATATACCAAAAATATATGAAGAAATTGAAGATGTAATAAGCAGCCTCCCAACCAAAAAATGCCGAGGCCCAGATGGTTTCACATCAGAATTCTATAAAATACTTCAAAAAGACTTACAATCATTAATACTCAAGTTGTTTAGAACAATACAAACGGAGGGAGTTCTCCCAGATTCCTTCTATGACGTCAGCATCACTCTAATACCAAAACCAGGCTTAGATGCAACCAAAAAGGAGAACTATAGACCCATCTCCCTAATGAACACAGATGCCAAAATTCTAAACAGGATACTGGCAAATCGCTTACAGACCCACATCAAGAAGATCATCCACCATGCCAAGTAGGATTCATACCAGAGATGCAGGGATGGTTCAGCATACAAAAATCAATAAATAGCATCAGGCATATCAAATGGACTGAAAGACAAAAACCACACCATCATCTCAATTGATGCAGAGAAAGCCTTTGACAAAATCCAGCATCCCTTCATGTTTAAAGTCCTAGAGGGAACTGGATTGGAGGGATCATTCCTTAATGTAATCAAAGCCATATACAGGAAACCCACAGCCAATATCATCCTAAATGAGGAAATGACAGAAGCATTCCCCTTAAGGGTAAGAACTTGGCAAGGCTGCCCCCTGTCATCACTCCTTTTCAATATAGTGCTTGAAACGCTTGCTAGGGCAATAAGGCAAGAAAAGGAAATTAAAGGAGTTCTAATCGGAAAAGAGGAAGTCTAGCTATCCCTTTTTGCTGATGATATGATTGTCTACTTAAGGGATGCTAAGAACTTCACCAGGAAATTCCCAGAAATGATTAAGAACTTCAGCAAAGTGGCAGGATTACAAAATAAATCTAGAAAAATCAGTAGCCTTTCACTACGCCAAAAGTAGGCAACTGAAGAAGGAATACAAGGAGAACTTCCCACTCACAATAGCCTCAAAAACAATAAAATACCAAGGAACAATCCTAACCCAAAGACACCAAGGATCTCTACAACAAAAATTTTAAACCTCTGAAGAAGGAAAGTGAAGAAGACGTCAGAAGATGGACAAACCGCCCATGTTCATGGATTGGGAAAATAAACATAGTAAAAATGTCCATTCTACCTAAACTCGTATACAGATTAAATGCAATCCCAATCAAAATCCCCAAGAGCTTCTTCATGTAGGTTTGGGAAAAAAAAATCCTCAATTTCATTTGGAAAACAAAAGACCCCGAATACCCAAAGCAACTCTGGGCGAAAAGATCAATACAAGGGGGATCGCTCTACCAGACATCAAACTATACTAAGAGCTATAGTCATAAAAACAGCTTGGGACTGGCACAAAAACAGATCAGTTGACCAACAGAATAAAACTGAAGATCCAAACCTAAGCACATACAATTTCAGCCACCTCATATTTGACAAGGGGCCCAAGAAGGCACAGTGGAGGAAAGACAGCATCTACAAGTGGTGTTGGCAAAACTGGATCACCACCTGTAGAAGAATGAAATAAAACCCCTACCTCTCGCCCTGTACAAAAGTCAATTCCAGATGGATCAAAGACCTCAGCATGAAATCCAAAACTCTGGAGGTGATAGAAGAGAAACTTGGCAGCAGACTACAAGACACAGGTGTAGGAAAAGACTTCCTAAATCAGACAGCAGCTGCAGAAGAAATAAGATCAACAATTGACAAATGGGACCTCATTAAACTCAAAAGCTTCTGTACATCAAAGGAAACAATAAAGGAAGTGAAGAGAAAACCCACAGAATGGGTGGAAACCTTCACAGCAGATACATCTGACAAAGCAATAATTTCCAGAGTATACAAGCTACTCAAAAAACAAAGAAGAAAAAAAAACAAATGAATCACTCAAAAGATGGAGCAAAGATCTGAATAGAGACTTCACAGAGGAGGAATTAGAAATGGCTGAGAAACACCTAAAGAAGTGTTCAACATCGCTAATAATAAAGGAAATGCAAATTAAAACCACTTTAAGATAACATCTTACTCCAATAAGACTGGCTAGGATCAGGAAAACAAATGCTGCCAAGTGCTGGAGAGGTTGTGGGGAAAGTGGAACACTCATCCATTGCTGGTGGGAATGTAAACTTGTACAGCCACTATGGAAAGCAGTGTGGAGAACCCTTAGAAGATTCAAAATGAGTCTGCCATTTGACCCAGTCATACCACTCCTGGGTATATACCCACAAGAGTCATCTTACTGCAGAGATACATGCACAGCTATATTTATTGTAGCTCTGTTCACAATAGCAAGAAGCTGGAACCAACCCAAATGCCCCTCAACTGACGAGTGGATAGAGAAAATGTGGTACATGTACACAATGAATTCTATGCAGTGGTAAAGAAGACACAATCATGAACTTTGCAGGTAAATGGATGGAGCTCGAAGACATCATGTTAAGTGAAGTAAACACAGTCCCCAGAAAAACAAACGACAAATGGTATCTCTCATATGTGGATGCTCGAGTACCAATTAACCCAGTATTAAATATTTTACTTTTGGGAGGGATTGCATAGTTAAGAAGAACAACAACAGAAATTGCATCAGAAAACTGACTGAAATTGGGAGACGCAGAAGGGTGGGAAGGGGGAGAGGGACCGGTGTAGTATTCGATTAATGCATATTTTAATTGCGCAACGAGTTCAAACAGTCATCCAGAGTTTTGCCCTGACTCTGTCTACAGTTACATTGGTGTTTTAGGACTAGTAAAAGTAAATATGTGCTATATAAACAACATTGGTTAAAGGCTCTGATAAAAATGGTATATGTATCTGTGTTAATACGGAATATATATTTTACTGTCTCCACATTTGTTTTTAAATTAAAATAACTATTAATAAAAAAAAAAGTAATTTGGCTTGATATACAAATGTTCTCTATAGTTTGCTGTTGTACGGTATCAAATTGTAGCAATCTCTTTCACCCTGAGGAGATTTAACTTAAAGTTGGGTTTGCTTTCCCAAGTTAGGTTCACGTGAAGTCACCCAAAACAGCATGGTGAAGTTTGATGGAAATCTTGGGCCTTGATTCCACCTATAGGTATGTGTAATAGGCTGTCTTTTTTTGGACTTCATGGGTCAAAAACAAAAAACCTAAAATAAAACGGGGATATCAGATAATGATGAAAAAACCTTTTGTCATAGAACTTTGGGCAATTCAAAGTCTTGAAATAACTATAGGGAAGGATTCTGTATGTTCCATGGGCCAGAATTCACCAACCTAATGGCTAGAGAAAGAAAATACACTTTTGCAGTGATGTAGGAATGTACCAGAACAGTGCCAGCTAAAATTTACTCCTCTAGGCAATTGAAGGGAAGAAAAGCCTCAGATTGCTGCAGCAACAGGCCCCTCTCTGGATCCTAACTAGTAAACAACTAATTTTTATAATGAGTCCTAAACAAAGCTTACCTCTAGGTGACGCAAAGGTTATAATACAAGAGACTTCTTAACTCCCCCCCCCAGTAGAACAAGGAGAAATATGATGATGGATGGTCGGTTTCTCCAGCGGTAGATTGGAGCCAACTGTTGTGGAGGTAATCTTTTGTAAAACCAGTAAAACTGCCTTCTTTAATTGACTAATAAGACATAAGAACTGTGAAAGGATTATTCTCTATTCAGACCAAAATATAATGCTAAAAGTCTCCTTAGCTATGCGCACTTAAGCAAAATATATTAATACAGGAAGCTCGACATCAACAATGGATTATTCTACAAGGAGATGTTGGCCAGGGATTCCAAGCCCCCACAAAAGGTAAAGGCTCCTTGCCTCCAAACGGACAGTACCTGCAAGAAGAGGGGCAATAAGGCCTGCTGTCGAAGGACCTGATTTAAACATGGGAAAGATGGTAGAAGACCACACTTGCAAGTATAAGATGGTCTCTGGAATGCCAGAGCAGTGTTACACAAGGCCACTAAACCAATAAAGCCAAAATATAGGTCTCCTTGAGTTCAAGCAAGACTCCCCGTTCAGCACCAGCTACACCTCACCTGCCTGGAAATACTGTTGCAGCAGTGGCAAGCCATATGCCGGTGTATGCCAAATCTAATTGGCTATTAGTCTCTCCTCGGAGGAATAACCCGACGGCTGAGTGCCACAAGCTTACATCCTCTAGTGGTTGGGAGATGTTATGTGCCACAGTAAAGACCCTGTCATATTTTTAAGGAAAAAAATTGTAATTTCATTAGATTAACATACGATCCAAATATCTGTGTCTATACCAACATAACCTACCATAAAAATAAGTTACTGTTTAAATACCTATATATCTAATTGCTTGTGCTCATTAGTAGGATAGAAAGGATATTCCTGGACAAACTGGTCAGCCCATTTGAAAGGAAACAGCAGAATTGACCAGAGTCCAAAACAACAGCTCAAGAGAAAGTAGAACTGCTTTATTTTGCTTCTCGTCACCTGTGCCCCTTTTCTAAGCCTTAGGAACAATCTGCAGAAGAGGGAGTTTGGTAGAATGTTTATAAGTTTTGCTAACTCTTGATTTAGCATATCAAGCCCGTCAGGGCTTGGATTGTGGGACCCGTTGGGTCTGTGTGGGTATTTTGGGAGCACAACTCCTGCAAATTTGGGTTTACGATGAAGGATTCTTCTGTTACTCATAAATTTATTACTTATGGTTAAAAATTGAAAAAAAATATTTAAAAAATTAAAAAAAAAAAAAAGAAAGTGGTGTGGAGAAAAATAAGGGAAAAAACCCTGAAATTGCTGAAACTGGTTTTAGAGAAAAAAGAATATTATTCCATTATTTTCATCAAATTTCACCCAAACATTTTGGGGATATATGTCGTTAACTTGGAAGCAAACTTAATTTCTAAGTTAAAACATCTACAGTTAAAAGAGAATGCTACAAGAGAATGATTACTGTACAAAAGAAAATTATAGAGGAACATTTGTATGTGCCAAACCCAAAGTTACTGTTATACAGATTTTAAGTAAAACAAATGTGGACAATGACAATTTATATTTCCAATTAACTAAGGTGAATTACCGTTTTTATCAGAACCTTTAATCCAATGTTGTTTGATATACACATATTTACTTTTTCTAAGTCCTAAAACACCATGTAACCTGTAGGCAGAGTCTGAGCAAAATTAGATACTTGTTGAACTCATGTCAATTAAATATACATTAATTGAATATAGACCCGTGTCCCTCTCCCGCCCCTCCCACCCCTCCAGATTCATCATTTCAGTCAGTTTTCTGATGCAGTCTTTCTGTTGTTGTTCTTTTAATATGCATCCCTCTCCAGAAGAAATATTTACAACTTGGTTATTGGCGCTAGCATCCGCAGATGAGGGATACCATTCATCGTTTGTTTTTCTGGGACTGTGTTACTTCACTTAATATAATATCTTCTAGCTCCATCCATTTCCCTGCAAAGTTCATGATGTTGTCTTTCTTTACTGCTGCATAGAATTCCGTTTTGTACATGTACCACATTTTCTCTATCCACTCGTCATTTGAGGGACATTTGGGTTGGTTCCAGCTTTTTGCTATTGTGACATTGAGGTCTTAATTGAGTTGGACTTGACTTTTGTAGATGGACCTAAGTATGGGTCTGGTAGGTAAGAGTCCAATTTCACTATTCTACATGTATAGGTCGAATTTTCCCAAAACCATTTTTAAGATGTTGTCTTTCCTTCCGTGGATGCTCTTGGTAGCTTTGTCAACTTCCAGGTGACTGCAACTGTGTGCACTGGTATTTGGGTCTCTGTTTTCTTCCATCAACTACAAGTCTCTTTTGTGCCAATACCATGCTGCGTTTATTACTACATCTCAGTAAATAGATTGAGGTCTGGTATATTAATCCCCCAGACTTTGTTCTTTGTGCTCAGGATTGTGTTGGCTATCCTGCATCTTTTGTAACAACACACAGCTTGATGGCAAACAATAGTCTCAAGATCCAAATGTGTTTCCTGAATTTTATGGCCTGTGAAATAATCACTTTCCCCATTTCAGGACTCTGAATGACCTTCAGCAAAAAGAAGTACACCTCCAAATATATGTATGATGATGATCTATCAGGCTTCTTAGGTGAATGGGGATCTATTTCAAAGGACCACACAATGGCATACGATAGTGAAATGGGATTTATCCCCTTGTCAAATACTGGGGAATGGATGCAAATGCATAAGTTTAAAACAAAAGCACCAAAACCTCATTGAATTGTGACAATATATCTTTCTGTAAGTGTGCTATGCATAAAGCACAGGGACAAAATATCTCTCCCAGTAGTTGAGCCATTTGGGTCTGAGAGTTCTAAATGAGTGTTTTCTGGGCCTGATAACTCTTGTTTGATTCCTCACAGAAATACTCCCATCAAGTGATTTGAGAAATCATTCAAGTTAAAGAAGTGGTGTTCTCCAGTTGTCTCCTACCAGCCCACTCTCTCCAGCTCCTTTTCCCTCTTTATCTCCATGGTTCTTTTCTATTTCCCTGGTCCTGCATTTATGTCAGGTTATATACTCAGATATAAGATAAGATGGCTAACAAGCATCTCTACATCCGGTTCCTCGGCATCTAATGCCCTCTTCTAACCACCACAGGCATTGCATGACATGGCGTCTTTACACATAGGCAGACACAACAACACAAAACAAAAGGAAAATATTCTTAAAGATGAAAAAAAAGAAGCAGTGTTCTCTTTACAATAGAGGCCTGGAACTCATGTGATGAATTTCATAAATGAATGCAAATCTTGAGATTTTGTCACATCTCAAGAAAAGTCAGTTCCATAAAGACAGAGGTGACTGGAACTACAGAATGAACGCCCATTTCACTGTAACAGACCTGCACTTGAATTTGGGTGGAATAACTCCTGTCAAAGTCAATGATCTAAGCCCTGTGCACTCAATGGAGTAAACATTTGCAAACAAATGCATAGTCCTGTACTTTCTGTTCTCTGTCAAGTTATTTTGTTCTTAGAATCTGTTCCTCTTCCTGCTGAATGATGAAAAGATAATCCAGAAACAATCCTGATATTAAGTAAACCATTCATGAGCAATTGATGTGGATTTATCTCCCTGGCTCACATATAATTTCCTCTTTTTTATACTGGACTGAACTTTCCTTGTGAATGTCTATCACCTGTCGCTATTCACTAATATTCTTTTTCTCATTTAACCAAAAAATCCCAAAAACACCAAAATTTTTTTTAATTTTTTTTATTTTATTTATTTATGTATATGTATGAATGTACTGTCTGCATGCAGGTTTGTGCACCCATGTCGTGCAATGCCTCAGAGGTCAGAAGAGGGTGTCGGATTCCCCTGGAACTGGAGTTCTCCTGGAATTGGAGTTTCAGACAGTTTTTGGCCACCATGTGGATGCTGGGGATCGATCCCAGGTCCTCTGTAAGAGCGGTCGGCACTCTTAACTGCTAGGCCATCTCTCCAGCCCAAAAAATAAATTGTTTTTAAATCCCCACCTCTTTTATCATTTTGAATATTGGCAATTGATATCTTGCTCAGGCCTCTGGACTTGCTATTCACCCTGTCTAGAACACTCTGTCATATATCTCTCAGGATATCACCATTCAATTATTCAACTCTCACCTACAATGATAGCCTCCCTGAAGTCTGTCCTGTGTTTAATTCAGGATAGTGTCTTCCTCATTTATTCAATTATTTCCTTCTTATTTTGTGAGTAGAGGATTGATAGATGAACACATACTTGTCTCTGAAATCTTGTGCGTGTGTGTGTAGAAATGAGATCTACATTACCATGGGCCAAAGTGTTCTTCAAAGTTCATATGCATTCAACATAGTTTTAGTTCACAGGATATTTTCCAGAGCTGAGTGTTCTAGAGGTATACACGTTAGAAACATGGATACAGACTTCCACTTAATTATTTCCCTGAATAATTATTCTTGTCATAATGTACTACTTTTTTATTTAATGATTTTTTAGTTTTGAGTAGGTGATATACAAAACAGTGAATTTAACCCATTTTCATCAGCATATTACAATGGTTACAGCTAGATCCTGTATATCTTTCTCCCACTTCACTACCAAAAGTTCTTATACTTTAACATCATAGTAGATGTATACATAGACAAATGGATAAATAAGTAGATAAATAAATAACTACATCAACAGATTGTATGAATTATAGAAAATTTGATATTATTCTTTGTGAGGTCAGCTGATTTTGCTTACATGTGTAATGTTCTGACATATATTTTTCCTGTAAGTGACATAGTTTCATTTTATATTATAGCTGAATAAAACTCCATTGTACATGTATGTCCCATTTTCTTTTGCTACTTATCCTTTGATAGGTATATAAGCTGGTCCTAAACATTAGCTATGGTGAATAATGCCTCGATAAAGACAGATAGGCAAGTATCTCTTTAGTACTCTGACACTACTTCTTTCCATATATATATGGAATATATATATGTGGAATATATATATATATATGTTGAAAGAAGTAGTGTCATATATATATATATATATGACACTCATATATATATATATATATATATATATACACATTTTCTTCATATATATTTATTTTATTATACACACACACTGTAACAAAAGACTCTCTGAAGTCTCATTCACATAATAGACCAAAATTATTTGACTATTTTTAATATAATGAAATTTAATTGCTACTTTGATGTTTATAGTATATACTCAATCAAAATAAGGGATTAAACTTGTTGAGAACATAAAAGTTAAGATAAAAATATGATCCTTTACCAAGTTTAAATGTCACTAATTGGAAGATTCTATCCATTGAAAGACATTATATTGAAAGACATATCATCTAATATGCTACAGAAAGATAATTTATTGCTTAGAGTTTTAATCATTTTCTTATTTTATAGGAATATTTATGCATATGAAAAGCCTATTTATTTATTTATTTAGGTTCTTCCTCATATGTCATACAGTGGTGTAATCACCAAAACATAACATAAAAATGTTTTGGGGCTGGAGAGATGGCTAGCAGTTAAGAGCACCGACCACTCTTGCAGAGGACCCGGGTTCGATCCCCAGCACCCACATGGTGGCCAAGAACCATCTGAAACTCCAATTCCAGGAGAACTCCAGTTCCAGGGGAATCCGACACCCTCTTCTGACCTCCGCGGCATTGCATGACACGGGTGCACAGACTTGCATGCAGGCAGTACAGTCATACACATACAGAAATAAAAAAAAAAAAACTTAAAAAAAATGTTTTGTTAACTTTTGGGTAAGGGATACAGCAGAACATTATTTTGTGTTCTAAATCTGGGCTAGCCACAATGGTCCCTGGGCTGAGTGATGTTGATGCCTCCAGCTCATTCTTGTAACCTGCCTGTAGCTGCAGCTGACTAAGTTTT
>VZQC01014891.1:2253757-2325367 GCA_009823505.1 Rhizomys pruinosus
AAAATTTAAGTTTGCTTCCCAAGTTAATCATATATAGTCACCCAAAACAACATGGGTGAATTTGATGAATCATGGCTGAATTTGATGAAATCTGTGCCTTGATTCCACCCTATAGTTATGTATAATACAACTGTCTTCTGGAGACTCATGGGTTAAAAAAAGGGGGGGGATACAGACAGACATGAAACCTTTTCGTCAAAAACCTTGCAATTCAAATTTTAAAATCTAATTTCAGAAGTTTCTACAAAGTAGAGATTCAGGAAGGAAAGATACACTGATCTCAGCCATCTGAACCAGCAGAATCAGACATAAATAAAAGGAGGCTGTTTGAAATTAGTAAATAAATGTTAAGGCCCATGAACATGAAGTGACAGAGGAAAAGGAATGAAAAATAGAAAAAATAAGTATAAGAAGATAGAGCAGAGCAATAATTAGACAAAGAAAATGAAGGTGAGGAGAGGGAAAGAGAGAAGGGGAAAGAGAGGAGAGGTAAGAAGAGGTGGAGGAGACCAACATAAAAACAAAACTAGTAATAGAGTCTTACATTAAAGTTCTAGGAGGTAATCCAAGGCCATGGCAAAAGACTGTGTAATTTTAAGACTGTCTTGGACTACCCTGAAGAACAACTCAAAGGGAGGGTTCTCCTGTGTAGCACTGTGTTTCTTATTATATAGCCTTCAGCTATACACATGTACTCATGTACAGATATCGTATGTGTAATTTTTCAGTAGGCTTTTGAAATAATGCATTTCCCTATGGATTTCACAGCATATAAGCATTACTTATCTTTCCTTTCTCTCTCTCCCTGTTTATCTCTCCTTATTCCTCCTCAGAAAATATACCCCAATTTCCTCCAGTTTGTCCTTGATAAAAGCTGTCTCCTCCAACCCACCACCTCATGAGCTCCATCTTCCCCTTTATCACCATGGCTCCTGGTATAACCCTCCCTCTTCCCCTGCCAGTTAAATAAATCCAGTTTACCCATGTGCCCCTTGGTAACACCTGTCTCTTACTATTGCTCTATCTCAGACTCCTTCTTTCCCTTTCCCTCCATGTATTCCCTTTTAAGGATTAGGTGCTAAGATCCACAAATGAGGGAAAGTGTTTGTTTTCCTGAGTCTGTGTTACTTCACTTACTATAAGGGTGTCTAGTTCCATCCATTTACCTACAAATTTCATTTCATCTCTCTTTGCTGCAAAGTAGAACTTCAATCTATAATGTACCACATTTTCATTCTCCATTGGTCAGTTGAGGAAACATAGGGTGCTTCCATTCCTCAGACACTATGAAAAGAGCACCAACAAATGAATAAGAACAAGCCCTTCATGTCTAGCCAAGGAGTGGAATAACAGGATCATATGGTAGATTCACTTTTAGCTTTTTGAGAGCTAGAAATGCTTGACTGGATAGGACATAATATATGTGACAGGACACCAGAAATCAGGCTTGCTGGGGTGCTGCAGACTGACCCAGCCGGGGGTTCCCTCTGACTGCGGGAATCAGGGTCTTGGAAAGGAGGGCACAGGTTCAGCGATATGACAGACAGAAACGACACCAGAATTGGTTTTGAATCTGCTGCGCTTTACTAAGAGCAATTCAAAGTTTTTATACCACAGAGCAGGGAAAGCGGATAAGGATTAGCACATCTCCCAGGAACAAAAGACCCATTACTAAAGGAATTCACACCTGGGTTTCCAAGGACAGCAAGCCAATTAAATTTACACATCAATCAGAAGCATTTACACATGGTATATTGCTCACGCCGTCTTGACAGGGGAGATAAGCAACAAACAGCAGTCATAAAATCACAAACCATGAACAGTTTGTTTTATGAGATGTGAGACTTTGCTTTTCTTTGAAGTTTCAATTTGGTTTTTTCTCTTCCTTCCTGGTGCCCAATCTCCCCGTCCTCCCAAGGCCGCTTTGTTATCTTTAGGCTGTAATTCAAGCCATGGCCTGGGAGAGCCTCTTAATTAGTTCTGTTTTTCTACATTACTTTTCTTAAAGGAGAAGCCTGCCACGTGCCTCTGACCAAGTATTGCATTTTAACATGCATAACTGTAACTAAGACTTCTATTTTACTAATTCTATCAAGTGTAGTTCCTTGCTTAAGGGACTGAGCTTTCATTTTTATTAAGTCTGGAAAAACACTTTTGTTATTTGTAACTGACCTATGATATCACTCAATGTAATGTTTTTCACCCATAATATCTTTGTAGGGACTTTTGGGACAAAAGGGCTTTTAGATAATGTTTCTCTGTATGATTTTGCTTAGGTTCACAGATATCCGTGCACGTTGTGTAAGTCAGATGTTAGTGGGTGGAAGCTTCTGTTCGCCTGATTTGTTTCCAGACACATTTAACTGTCTCTTGTTCTGGGACTGAAGTCGTGCTGTACTCAGGAAAAGAATCAAAAGACAATATGCAAAGCCCAATACCCAGGAAGCATAACATCGTGATCTTGGAAGCTAAAGCTGAGCGCTCTGCCAGGGACCTCCAGGGAGCTTAGCCTTGGAGGGCACGTATCTCCCATCTGCTATTATAACTTTCGTCATTGCTCACACAGACGACACTGGAGTTGGTGCGGCACTGGGGGATGAGGAAGAGGAGCACATCTAAATTTGATTAAGATGTATTTTCTGAAACGCATAAAAACTCAAAAAATATTAAAAATACAAAAGAGCTCTCAACACTGCTTCCAGAGTGGTTGAGTGAGACTGCAATCTCACCCGTAGTGGATGAGGGTTCCTTTCCCACATTCTCGCCACCATTTGTATTCATGTGTTCTCTTGATCTTAGCCAGTCTGACTGGGGTAAGACGAAATCTTACAGTGGTTTTTATTTGACTTGGAGCAGTGGAGCTTGACCTGACCTGGAAGCTTCCTCCCTGAAGACTAGTTCTGGAGGACACTGTGCAAACTGCTAAAGGAAAGAATCGATCTGTGTGCCAACCTCAGCTTTGCAGTGGAATCACCAGAAAAAATGACCAGCACAGAAAACAATATTGGTGCAGTAGGGGCACCTTATGTGGAGTGATCAACAGCTCCCAATTTGAACTTAAGGCCCATTTACTGGGAGGGAACTTATGTAATGTACTGTAAACATACTGAAATTCAAATGGCTGGAGAAGTCAAATCTGAGACCTGAGAGCAAACCCCAAGTCAGTCACATCCCTAGACAAAGGTAATCTCTTTCTATATGATAAATATGGATACTACACTTAAAGGCAAGTATGTACACAGTCACCACCAGAAGATTCTATTGCCACAGAGACAACTGCAGATTTCTGCAACTGTTCACCCAAGGGGAAAAGTGTCTGTGAGTTGTCCAACTGTAAGTGACACATCTACAAACTCACTTCCAGATCTAAAGATCGTGGAACGCAGAGGGAAAAGAGATAGAAGTATATCATGCAGCTCTCATCAGTGAAGGTTCTTCATACAACAGAGGGCGATGAGCAGAAAAAGGCCAGAAATGAGCCAAGTGACGAGAATAAGAGTCTGCAGAGTGTGGGTCCCTGGACAGGACTCCTGTGCTGAATTTCACCCACCCAGGACTCAGGGGCCATTGAACAAGAGAGGACAGAAAAGTTGTAAGAGCCAGGGGATGATGTTCATTACCATAAGGAAGCAGAGCCTTATAAGCTCCTGGGACCTTGCTTATATGAGCTTCCATCAACGATGTCAGCACATACCAGACCCACACACACTCAATCAGGTAAAAATTCAGTGTAGAGCTGGGAAATGAGCAGCAGGCCCCAATCTTGTCCAAAGGACTATTGGCAGCTGATTGCTGCAGGGTCAGTAACGTTGTTCATCTTTGAGGGAGTGACTCTAGATAGGCTATGTGCACGCCCATGTATGAACTTGCACTGAGGGTCATCTGGGTATAGAAACTTGACTTGACAGGCCTTTACATACATGACAGAATGGGTGGAATCCAGTGGGACAGGCAGAGGTGTGAGATCAGGCCAGCATGGTTACAAGAAACTTCCAGGCATCCAGGACTACAGTGAGTCCTTTTGTCAAAGCCACCTACCCCCCCAAAATACTAAAGAAGATAAAATAGACCCATACTGCAATACTCTTCATTATACTTTGGAAGCCCATGAAAACACTTTGCCGATTGCCAAGTGTCATCGTGTTGGTCCCCAGGAGCTTGGTCTCAAAATTATTTCCTTATTTTCAATAAACAAAGGCTTTGGCTGTGGTCATCGTTAATGATATTTACTGACACTGGGCCATATTGATTCTATGACCTGCATATTTATTTCCTGGG
Organism: Rhizomys pruinosus; assembly: GCA_009823505.1. Classification (NCBI taxonomy): domain Eukaryota; kingdom Metazoa; phylum Chordata; class Mammalia; order Rodentia; family Spalacidae; genus Rhizomys; species Rhizomys pruinosus. The sequence continues at coordinate 2,258,036 of VZQC01014891.1, forward strand.
AGGAACTGCAGCATCCCCCTGAGGAATAAATAGAGAACTCTGAGTTCCCAATCTACAATGAATTCCCAATCCCTGTCTTGCCCAAGAGGCCAACCCACAAGATCTGCCTCAACATGAAGCTGCTTATCATCTTCATGATGGCTGCCATCCCTATTTGCTGCTATGCAGGTGGGTTTTGTGGAAGGGTTTGCTACTTTTGAACTACACTTTGGTGCTGGGTCCCCCAGAAAGACTTGTTCATCCCTGAACCCTTTTACATGTCAAAACTAGCACAAGTTGTCTGTTATACTGTTCATAAAAATCAATATTATGTTAGAGTCAAAATGTATCTCTGATTTTAGTTTTGCTCTCAGGTTGGAGCTGGATGTAGTGTGTCGTTATTATGCAGTGCGTCCCATTCTGATCACAGCTCTCCTGAAATCCATAACAAGGATCACATTTGAATATGAGGTGGCTTTGAGAAAGGGGAAAGTGGGGAGGGTAGAAATAGTGACTGAACAACACTGGACCCAAGTGGGTTCTATAGCATTGAACATCTCAGTTTCCTTAACTGTGGAGGGCTTACATTTCAAATTCTAGCATATGGAATAGGAATTTGGCAAGAGTCATAAGTAACTTTAGAGCTATACAACAGACACATGGCTGATTATTCTAGGCTCTTCCATGTGGCCACTTAGTCCTAATCCTTAAGATATGGAAGGAAAGTCATATTATCTACAGTAATCTTCCAGTAATGAAGTAGATCCCTGTTCCTAACAATGTTGTCAGTACAAATGTGTCAGAGATTTCATGTGGCTTGTACAGTTCATGGTCCATGTTGCCTATTTCAAATATGGAAGACATTGGTACAGATTAGCAAAAACTGAACTATTTCCACAATGTGATAGAAAGTTGACTATTTGGGGATGGAGATATGGCTCAGTAGTTAAGAACACTGGCTGTTCTTACAGAAGACCCGGGTTTGATTCCCAGCACCCACAAGGCATCTAACAACCATTCACAACTCCAGGGCATCTGATGCTCTCTTATGATGTCTGTGGGCATTGCACAATACAGGAATGCTTACACACATGTAGGCAATGCACTCATACATGAAATAAAATAATGAATGAAAAAAGAAAGTTGAAAACTCAAGAGTAAATATTGTCCACATGACTCCAGTAAAGGGGTTCACATGATTCCACTTCCTGACACGTTCTCCTCCACACCTTTGTATCATGAGACATATCAGTTACCAGAGCATTTCATGTTGCTTTTTCATGTAGATAATGTGGATAACAGAGATAATAGATGATATGCTAGATTCATAGGACATTTGAAAACACTCTGTGATAGTCTCAGAATAGCAAGAAAATGCTGTATTGTTTTCAACTAAAATAACACAAAATGATGTCTATGTCCACCAAAACAGAGCAACTTCCTTCTACAGTGCCACTCTCAGCAGACTCTGCAGGAGATTGGAGCTCCCTGTTGTTTTGTTAGGAACAACCTAAAATCAACCCCATGGCCTGAATTTTCTGTTCTAGATTCATCATTTTGCCCATATATCCTGTCCTAATCTATTTACATGTGTATTCAAGAACCTGACAGTCAAAGTAGGTAATCTCCACATGAGTTCCAAACTCCAGTCATGAATCTCATGTTTTTCTAGGTACTTCTGGCTGCATCATATTGGATAATATCATTGCATCAGCAATTGATCCAACTGTGTCCGTGAGCAAATTTCAGGAACTTGTTGCTCCATGTGTAACATTTCCAGCCACTAACAGAGCTGTGGGCCAATTAAAACAATGTTTTCTAGACCAGTCAAATGAAACTCTGACAAATGTTGGAGTGATGGTGGTAAATATCAACCTTTCTTTTATCATTATGTAATCAATGATCAGGAAAGCTGCATTCTGAGTTTGGGCTTAAGATCAAAGCAAGAATTATATGTATGCTACATAAAACTATGACATAATATACTTTTGTGACATTTTGTTTTTGAAAATTATCCAGGGACTTGCATGATAGAGTTGAATGTATATATACATTCAGGCTATACACTCATACATTTACAGATAGTAAATAAAATATTTTAAATAAAGAAAATTATCAAAGGACAAAACTGATAATTCCTCCTGTTTCAAGGATTGTCAGTTAGCAATACATGAAAAAGATAAAAGTGAGGAAAGTCTCATGTGTGGCTTTCTTTGGCATTGATTTCCCAGGATATTATATTCTCTCTCTCTTTAGCTCTCAGAAACATGCACATACACACACACACACACACACACACACACACACACAAACACCACTGTCATGACCACCATCACATGCTCTTTACCATTGAAAAATATTCCCATTTTTGTCAGAGTAAAATGCTTCTGAACTTTAAGAACCTTTCTTTGTCACAGTGATCATGGAACACTGGCCCCTTATTCATGCACTTATGATGTTTCTACACATATGTATACATATATGTGTTATAAATTCTGCTTTATGAGAACTTTTGGAGTTTCAGAAAAATAATTTGAGCAGTTTTAAGAGTAATTATGCTCAGAATTCAGACTATATTTCTAAGAAAGCACATTTGTTAGGATACATATTTGGACATCTTGGCCAGTTTCATTTAGCACACATAAAGAGGAAGTGGGATAATCAGAGTTGTAAGAATACCATGGGGAATGGCCTCTTGAAAGCAAAAATCAGTGGTTCAACCATATATAATCTTTCTAAGTATGAACCTATGTTTACTAGTATTTATTTCATTTTCACTTATTCTCTTTATTTATTCCAGGGTATAGTAAGTGGTTAAAAATATGTCCATAATCATAAAGATAAACTGACCATAAAACTAGAGGATGATGAAATTGTTTAATATTTGAAACCTACTTTCAACCTATTCCCCCATCCATGCCTGCCCCCAGAATTCATGCATTCTACCACACGTTAGACTTGACTAAGAAATGGTGCATGAAATGCACAGAAGCTCAATTAAAATTAAGGAAATAAAACTACTTAGTTTTGACTAATCATTCATGGACTGACAGGTCATTCATATGTAGAACCTCTAAGGACTGTGTTTGCTTTCTGGTTTTCTTTAATATATCATGTTTTAGAGCATTGAGGAATTCAAAAATTAGTCTCATTTTAAACCTTAAAACAAGCACATTGTGAAAGAATGCTGCAGACATATTTCAATCGGAGGGTCTTTTAATAACTTGCAGAATGCTTAATGGATAATGTATTCAAACACAAAGCAAGACCATTTGCAGACAGATAACAATTGGAAGTATTCAGACATATCTAGAAACAATAATTGTGTTTTTAGCCTCAGTCATTATCACTTGAATGATAGAACATATGAGTACATAATATAATTTTATGTCAATGCTCACTGGGATACCAAGAATTCATTGAAAATTATTCAAAATAATAAGAAAATTTTGTGTTTTCATTATTTGACATTATGTGGCAGAGTTCAACAGGTAAGTAGCCCCTGATTTTGTTTTCCAGGATACAGTACATAACAGTGCTGAATGTCAATAACCAGAGGAACTTTGCCTCACAGGACTACAGAGAATGGTTGGTGACCCACAGCTGATACTGCAAAATACAACTTTTCATTCTTCTGTCCTTCTACCTATAAAGTGCAAGGCGATTGTTGAAACCTCACATACATTTCTTTCTATTTTATTAAACTATCTGCAAATCAGAATGCTCTGTTTGTTATCTTTTCCACCTGGAGATTTAAAAGGCCTGGCTATCCACCATTTTAGGATTCTGACCCAGCAACTCCTCCACCACCACCCCAGGATTTCATTACAGAACACCTTGATGTTGAACTGAATTCAAAAAAAGAAAGTCCATTTGCTCCTCACACAGTGTTTCCCCTCGCTGGACCTGTGCTATTATGGTTCTTTCCTCTCCAACTCTACATAGCATCTTTCTTGATGTTTTCACACTGGGAGGACTGTTATCAGGATACCTTCTGTAATCTGCTCCCACCACTGATCTCATGATCAAGAGCAAGTAGAACATATCATGGAAGTAAAGATGCTCCAACATATGCCACCTAATCAATCACTATATTTGAGAAAAGGCATAGACTCAGGGTAGGGAGTCATATGTTCATTTAAACAGATGCAAGAAATGGCTTTGAGAAACTTATCATGTAGGTTATATCCATTAATGATAAAACAAGGTGGAAAGCCAGCCATGGTGGCTCATGCCTTTAATACCAGCACTCGGGAAGCAGAAGCAGGTGGATCTTTGTGAGCCAGCCTGATCTAAAAAATGAGCTCCAGGCCAGCTAGAAACAAAAGAGACCCTGTCTCCTTTAAAAAAAAAAAAAAAAAAAAAAAAAAAAAAAAAAAAAAAAAAAAAAAGGCATTGTTCTCAGGCTAATACATCGACAAACTAAATAGTGTTAAAATACCCATTTTTATATATAAATGGGTATTTATATATAAAGGCCTGTGCACAGACCTTTAGCCCCAGCACTCAGGAGCAGAAAAAGGTGGATCTCTGTGAGTTCAAGGACAACCTGGTCTACATAGTGAGTTCCAGGCCAGCTGAACTAAATGGATAAAAAAAAAAAAAAAAAAATACACACACCACACACACACACACACACACACACACACACACATACACACACACACACACACACACACATCCATTTTAACAAAAGCAATCTTGAAAACAGTATAATTCTCTCAAAGTCAAAATGAAATGTTCTCGGCGGGACTGCCCTTCACCTTTGGAGCTGGGAACAGAGGGTCGGCAGGTTTGGGTCGGTGGGGGCAGGCCGGAAGTCAATCAGGCAGGTACTTTTGGGGGTGGGCTCTTTCCTGGGCTGCAGCTAGGGGGTCTTGTCTCTGAGGACTTCTGGGCGGGACCGCCTTTCACCTTTGGTGCTGGGAACAGAGGGTCAGTGGGTTTGGGTCAGTGCGGGCAGGCTGGAAGTCAATCAGGCAGGTACTTTTGGGGTGGACTCTTTCCTGGGCTGCTGCGAGGGAGTCTCATCTCTGAGGACTTCTGGGCAGGAACGCCCTTCGCCTTTGGAGCTGGGAAGAGAGGGTCGGCAGGTTTGGGTCGGTGCGGGCAGGCCAGAAGTCAATCCGACAGGTAGACATAACCCCACGCCCCCGCCACCAGTGGAAATCAATGAGAATCCAAGTGGACTTTTTGGGGGAGAACCTTCAAAACAAGGAGGAAAGAGGCTTTGGCTTTCTAATATTCCAATATATAAACAAAATAATTGAAAAAAACTAAAAATAAATATGAAAAAGAGGAGGAAAGGAGAGAAAAAAAAAAGCATCTGAAGGAGGAAAGCAAAATCTGCTAACATAGTGAAAAGGTATTGTGATCTGAACCACAAAAGGGAAGTCCACATGCCAGGGACATGACGACAAGGGACAACATGGGAAAAGGCACAGGATAATCCTGCACCAGGCTTTACCAAACCTGTTTAGGAGATAGCTACAATGGGAACCCCTCGGTAGGAGACCCAGAGGAACAGATCATTAGAGGAATAATTGCAGACCTATGCAGAGAATAAAGAACATAAAGAGGAATTCAGAGAAACTAAAGAGAAAGAATGAAAAACTCAAAAAGGACCTAGAGGGATACAATGACAAACATCGCAAAGAACTAAAGGAACAAACTGATAAACTCCAGAAAGAACTAGAGGGAGAAAAAAACAAACTCCGAAAGGAAGTAGAAACACTGAAAAAGGAAGCCAACCAACAAAGTAAGGAGCACCAAGAAGAGATTAAGAAAATGATGTATGAAATACACAAAGCATCAATAAAAATAAAAATTAAAAAGAAGCACCAAGAAAAGATTGAGAGCTCAAAAGGAAATGGAAATACTTAAAGAAAACACAGGATGAAACGAAAAAGGAATTAGAATACTCATCCAATCAAGAAGAAAGGAAAGGAAAAAGCCTCAGAAGTAGAATGGAGGAAGAAGAGCAAAGAATATCATATCTGGAAGATAACACAGAGCAATTAAAAAGCTCAAATAAAAGATTATGAAAAATTTTAAAAATACACAAAAGTGGAACAACCAGGAATATGGGACACTATGAAAAGATCAAACCTCTGCATCATAGGGAATATGAGAAAGGAGAAGAATCTGAAGAGAATAGTATTGATCAGATCTTCAACAAGAATAATAGATGAAAATTTCCCCAAACTAAAAATAGACAAACCCATACAAATACAAGAAGCACATAGGACCCCAAATAGACAAGATTAGAAAAGAAACACCACACACCATATTCATAGTTTAAAATGCTACATACCAAAACAAAGACAAAATTTCTGAGGCTACAAAAGAAAAACAAGTCACATACAAAGGGGAAACCCCATCTGAATTACAACTGACTTCTTGCCTCAAACAATTGAAAGCAAAAGAAAATGTAGGGCAAAGCATTCCCAGTGTTAAGGGACTATGGATGCCCAACCCAGAATACGATACCCAGCAAAAATGTCGACTATACTTGAAGGAGAGAGAAAAATCTTTCCATGACATAAACAAGATGATGGAATACATGTCTGGAAAACCAACTCTTCATAAAATTTTTGAAGCAATTCAAAGGGAAGAAGAGAGGAGCAACAATCCTCAAAACACCTAGGAAAAGAAAACTAATATAAAAAACATAACCATAGGAGCAAAAATCAGAGGCTAGAAGTCCAAATGATAATAAAGTGAAAGGAAGCAACATCCATTTCAATTATAACCTTAAATATTAATGGGCTAAACTCCCCAATCAAAAAGCATAGACTGGGAGAATGGATTAGGAAACAAAACCCATCTATATGCTGTCTACAAGAAACCCATCTCAATTTCAAGGATAGGCACCAACTTAAGGTGAAGGGATGGAAGAAAGTATTCCAAAAAAAGGTACCAAAAAAGAAAGGCTATCTAATATCAAAAAAAAAAAAATAGACTTCAAAGCAAAAGAAATCAAAAGAGACAAAGAGGGCCATTACCATCTTTATTAAAGGAAACAATTGACGTATGAATATCTTCACAATCATGAAATTATAGACACCAAACACCTAGTGCACCAAACTTTATAAAAGCAATTCTTCAGGATCACAATAGCACAGATTAACCCCAGCACACTAATAGTAGGGGACTACAATTACCCCATTAAGTCCACTTAGAGAAGAATTCAACAGGACCCAAAGGATAAACAGAGAGACATCTGAACTAAATGACCCAATACACCAAATGGAACCTCACAGACATCTGGTTGAATATTTCACCCAAACACCAGAGAATACACTTTCTACTCAGCACCTCACGGACATTCTCCAAAATAGACCATATACTGTTGACACAGAAAAAAAAAACTCAGCAAACATAAAAAAGATTGAAATAATCTCATGAATTTCTATCAGACCACAGTGCAATAAAACTCAATATCAACAACCAGAAAAAACCCACAAACTACAGGAACACACGGAGACTAAACAAACACTCTCCTGAATAATGAATGGTTCAAGGAAGAAAAAAAAGAAAGAAATAAAAACATTCCTTGGACACGTAATGACAATGATTAAAAACAACGCAGCAAAAATCGATGGGAAACTTTTAAAAGAAGTCCTAAGAGGGAAGTGTAATGCTCTAAGTACCTACATTAAAAAAAAAAAAAAACAGAAAGAGCACAAGTAAAATGATCTAACACTGCAGCTAAAAATACTTGAGAGACAACAACAAATGAATCCCAAAACGGAGCACATACGAAAGAAATAACAAAAATCAGAGCAGACTATCAATGTGAAATAGAAACAAAGAAAACCATACAAAAAAAATCAATGAATCCAAAAGTTGGTTCTTTGAGGAAATAAACAAGATAGACAGACCTTTAGCACAGTTAACCAAAAAAAAGAGGGAAAAAAACTCCAAATCAGTAGAATCTGTATGAAAGGGAAAATATCACAAACAGACAAATGAAAAGATCCAGAAAATATACGGGAATACTTCAAAACTTATACTCTACTATAGTTTGAAAACCTAGAAGAAATGGATGAAATCTGAAATCCTGGGAATCACCAAAGCTCAACCAAAAAGAGATCGACAGCCTAAACAGACCATAATACAGGAAGAAATCAAAGGATGTAATACCTCCCAACTGAAAAATGCCCAGGCCCAGTGGTTTCATGGCAGGAATTCTAAAAATATTTCAAAAAGACTTACAACCATTACTACTCAAAATTGTTTAGAAGGAACACAAACGGAGGGAATTCTTCCAGATTCCTTTATGAAGCCATCATCACGCTATTACCAAAAACCAGGGAAAGACACAACCAAAAAGGAGAACTATAGACCCATTCTCCCTAATGACACAGATGCCAAAATTCTAAACAGGATAACTGGCAAATCGCATACAGACCCACATCAAGAAAAATATCACACCATGACCAAGTTGGATTCACACCAGAGATGCAGGGATGGTTCAACATACAAAAAATCAATAAATATCATCAAAAACATATAAAATGGACTGAAAGACAAAAACCACACCATCATCTCAATTGACGCAGAAAAGCCTTTGACAAAATACACATCCCTTCATGTTTTTAAGTACTAGAGGGAATTGGACTGGGGGATCATCCTCAATGTAATCAAAGCCATATACAGGAAAACCCCACAGCCAATATCATCCTAAATGGGGAAATGACAGAAGCATTCCCCTTAAAGGTAGAACATGGCAAAGGCTGACCTGTCACCACTCCGTTTCCATATAGGGCTGGAAACCCTTGCTAGGGCAATAAGGCAAGGAAAAGGAAATTTAAAGGAGTTCTAATTGGAAAAGAGGAATCAAGGATATCCCTTTTTTGCTAATGATATGATTGTCTACCTAAGGGATGCTAAGAACTCCACCAGGAAAATACTTAGAAATGATTAAGAGCTTTGGTAAAGTGGCAGGATGCAAAATAAGTCTAGAAAAATCAGTAGCCTTTCTTTTACACCACAACAAGCAACTGATGAAGGAACTACAAGGAGACCTTCCACTCACAATTAGCCTCAAAAACAATAAAAATACCTGGGAACAAACCTAACCAAAGACACCAAGGATCTCTACAACAAAAAATTTTTAAAACCCCTGAAAAAGGAAATTGAGGAAGACAGTCCAGAAGATGGACAAACCTCCCATGCTCATGGATTGGGGAAAATAAATAAGTAAAAATGTCCATCCTACCCAAACTAGTGTACAGATTTTAATCAATCCCAATCAAAATCCCCAAGAGTTCTTCACAGGCTTGAAAAAAAATCCTCAATTTCATTGGAAAACAAAAGACCCGGAATAGCCAAAGCAACACTGCCCGAGTGAAAGGAGCAATAATACAGGGAGGATCGCTGTACCAACATCAAACTACACTTATACACGGGCTATAGTCATAAAAACAGCCTGGTACTGGCAAAAAAAAACAGACCAGTTGACCAATGGAATAAAACTGAAGATCCAAACCTGAGCACATACAAATTTCAGCCACCTCATATTTGACAAAGGGGCCAATAAGGCACAGTGGAGGAAAGACAGCATCTTCAGCAAGTGGTGTTGGCAAACCTGGATCACCACTTGAGAAAGAATGAAATGAAAACCCTACCTCTTCCCTGTACAAAATCAACTCCAGATGGATCAAAGACCTCAAAGTGAAACCCCAAACTCTGGAGTGATAGAAAGAAAACTTGGCAGCAGACTACAAGACATAGGCATAGGAAAAGACTTCCTAAATCAGACAGCAGCTGCACAAAAAATAAAAATCGACAATTGACAAATGGGACCTCATTAAACTCAAAATTTCTGTACATCAATAAGAAACAATAAAGGAAGTGAACAGAAAAACCCCACAGAGTGGGAGGAAAACTTTCACTGCAGATAACATCTGACAAAGCAATAATTTCCAGAGTATAAAGATATACTCAAAAAACAAAGAAGAAAAGAAATAAAAAGAACACTAAAAAAATAGAGACTTCACAGAGTGAGGAATTAGAGATGGACTGAAAAACATCTTAAGACGTGTTCAACATCTCTAATAATTAAGGAAATGCAAATTAAGCCACTTTGAGATATCATCTTACTCCAATAAGACTGGCTAGACATCAGGAATATGAATGATACCAAGTGTTTGGAGAGGTGTGGGGAAAGGGGAACATCTCATCCATTGTTGGTGGGAATGTAAACTTGTACAGCCACTATGGAAAGCAGTGTGAACACCTAGAAGACTCAAAATGAGCTTCCCATTTTGACCCCAGTCATTACCACTCCTGGTATATACCCAAAGACACATCTACTGCAGAGATACATGCACAGCATGCTTATTGCAGCTCTTCACAATAGCAAAAAGGCCTGGAACCAGCCCAGGAGTTGCCCCTAACTAACAAGTGGATAGAGAAAATGTGGTACATGTATACAAACGGAGTTCTTATGCAGCGTTAAAGAGGGAAACATCATGAACTTTGCAGGTAAATGGATGGAGCTAGAAGACATTATGTTAAGTGAAGTAACACAGTTCCCAGTAAAAACAAAACGAACAAATGGGTTTCCCTCATATTGGATGCTAGTGCCAATAACCCAGATAAATATTTCTCGTTGGAGAGGATGCATATTAAAAGAACAAACAACAGAAAGACTGCATCAGAAAAACTGACTGAAATGGCGAATTGGGAAGGGCGGGAGGAGTGTGAGAAGAGGGACACAGGTGTATATTCGATTAATGAATATTTAATTGATGAGTTCAACAAGTATCCAGTTTTTCCCAGACACTGTCTACAGGTTTACATGGTGTTTTAGGACTTAGTAAAAGTAAATTTATGTGTATATTAAACAACATTGGTTTACAGGCTCTGATAAAAAAAAAAAATGCTGGGCTGGATGAGATGGCCTAGTGGTTAAGAGCGCCCCGACTGCTCTTACAGAGGACCCAGGTTAATTCCCAGGCACCCCACATGGTGGCAAGAACGTCTGAAACTCCAATCCGGAGAACTCCAGTTCCAGGGAATTGACACCCTCTTCTGACCTCCACAGGCATTGCGTGGACACGGTACACAAACTGCATGCGACAGTACATCTCATACATATACAGAAATAATAATTAAAAAAATGGTAATGTTGCATCTGAGTTAAATGGAGATATAAATTGCTGTTTCCCACATTTGTTTTTACATAAAATCTTTATAACAATAACTTTGGATTGGCACATGCAAATGTTCTCTATAATTTCTCTGTTGTACAGTAACACCTTGTAGCATTCTCTTCACCTATAAGATGATTTAACTAAAAATTAAGTTTGTTCCAAGTTAATCACATACAGTCATCCAAAACAGCATGGGTGAATTTGATGAAATTCTGTGCCTTATTCCACCCTATAGGTATGTAATAAACAACTGTCTCTGGAGACTCATGGGTCAAAAAACAAAAACCTAAAAAAGGGGGGGGATACAATAGATATGATGAAACCTTTTCATCAAAAACCTTGCAATTTCAAATCTTAAAACTAACTACAGCAAAAATTTGTATGTTCCAACAGGTCAAAATGTCACCAACTTAATGGTTGAGAAAGAAAAAGATACAGCTTTGTATTGAGTAGGATGTACCAAGAAAGTGCCAAAGAAAGGCTGACCCATCTGAACATTGAAAGGAAGAAAAGCCTCAGATGCTACAAACTACAAACCCCTCTGTGGATCCTACTTGTTAACAACTATTTATAATGAGTTCTAACAAAACTTACCTTCTAGGGTGCAAAAAGTTTTTAATACGAGAGACTTTCTTACCTCCCGCCCCCTTTGAACAAGGAGAAATATGATGATGATGAGGTCGTTCTCCAACTGTAAAATTGGAGACAAGTTATTATGGAGGTAATCTCTTATAAAAACTGCCTTCTTTAATTGACTAATAGACATAGGAACTGTGAAAAGGATTATTCTCTATTCAGAACCAAATATAATACTAAAGTCTCCTTAAGCTATGCACTTAAGCAAAATATATTAATACAGGAGCTCTGACATCAGCAATGGATTATTCTACCAAGGAGATGTTGGCCAGGGGATCCAAGCCCCCACAAAAGGTAAAGGCTCCTTGCCTCTAAACTGGGATACCTGCAAGAAGAGAGGCAATAAGGCCCTGCTGTCAAAGACCTGACATTAACATAGGAAAGATGTATTGAAACCACACATGCAAGTGTACAGATGGTCTCTGGAATACCAGAGAGTGTTACCAAAGGTCACTAAACCAATAAAGCAAATATGTGTCTCCTTGAGTCAAGCAAGACTCCTCCATCAACACCAGCCACAACTCACTTACCTGGAAATACTGTGTAGCAGAGGCAGCCATATGCCTGTATATCCCAAATCTAATTGGCTATTGGCTCTCTCCTTGGAGGAATAACCCATGGCTGATGCCACAAGCTTACATCCCCTAACGGTTAGGAGATGTTATAAGCCACAGTAAGACTCTGTCATATTTAACAGAAAAAAAAATTCACGGATTAACATACCATCCAAACATCTATGTCTATACCAAAGTAACCTACCATAACTGTTAGTACTGTTTAAATACCTAAATATCTAATTGCTTGTGCTTCATTAGTAGGATCGAAAGGTTATTCCTGGACAAACTGTCATCCCATGAAAGGAAACAGCCAGAATTGACCAGAGTCCAAGGCAACAGCTCCAGAGAAAGTAGCCTGTTTTGCTTCTCATCCACCTGTGCCCTTTTTCTAAGCCTAGGGAACAATATGCGGAAGAGGGGGCATGGTAGAATGTAAGGGCTGTGATTGGAGTGAATGGTGAAACGACAGCAATATAGTCTGGACACTCATTTGATCAACTTGATTGATCATACAAGCCCCCCCGCTGCTGGATGGTGGGACCCATGGGCTGTGTGGGTTTGGGAACATCTGCGTGCAGATTGGTTATACATGAAGGATGCTTGTACTCATAAATTATCACTTATTGCTAAAAAATGAAAAAAAACTGAGAGAAAGATGCAGGACAGTTCTGGCAGAATGCATGATCTGGGATGGGGTGGGGTGGGTTGGGGGAAGGGAAAGGGAAATATGCTTGATCTGAATTGGAAAATGATGTATGAAATACACAAAGCATCAAGAAAAGATAAATTTAAGAAAATGAAATGTTCTCTAGAAACAGAAAAAAGCCAATCCTCAAATATGTGTGGAAACATAAAACACACAGATTATTCATAACAAAACAGCAAAAATACAATGTCAAAGTAGTCACAATAACTAATTTCAAATTATGTTTCTGAGATTTGTTAACAAAATAATCTTTTTTCTGGGGACAAAAGGGACATTATCAATAGTCTATATTAAAGGATTCCAAAGTAAAATCGTGTATACAGTCATTTTTACACTCAATTATGGGGTGAAAACACATCAAAAAAGATCCTCTTCAATGAAAAGGGCTCAGAAAAATTATATCCTAGGCCAAAAAATATCAAGTGGAAAGTTGATAGCACCTGGTACCTAGATTAGAAATTTCCATATCTGAAATATTACTATGTACCTGCAGACATTAGGAAAGACAAACAAAAATACCCAAATGATAGATGAGAAGACATAAATCCTGGCTGAAATTCATGAATGGAAATGAAGAAAATACGACAGAGAATCAATGAAATAAGGAGTTGGTTCTTTGAAAAGATTACCAAAATTGACAAACGTTTACTTAACTTTAGCAAAAGGAAGAGAAGACCTAAATTAATAAAATCGTAGAAGGAAAGAGAAACATTGAACAGTCACTGAGTAAATAAACAGAATCTTAAGAACTGACTTTCCACTAAACTTGAAAATATAAATGAAATTTGTGGGAAAATTTAGTTAAGATGGGTAGCATTCTAAACCAATGGAACCTCCCTGGCCACATCCATGGGGTGGGATGTAGTGACGAAAAGGTTTAGGATTTGGCCCTGGGAGTTGAGTCATATTGTCTATATAACCAGACATTTTGGAATAAACCACTCTCTGTATTTGGACCTTAACATGCTTCCATGTGGTGTGCTTTCCTGTGCAAGTTTTTCACATGGATCTTCCTGTGAATAAATGGGACACTCCACAAATGGCGCCCAGACGTGGGGCTGGAGGAAACCTTGACAAATTAGGTATGTGAACCTCTAAATCTTGCCTTTTTCTTCTCTTTCTTCTCTCTCTCCTGATATCTATCTTTTGCCTTGGAGCCTTCTCTCCTGCTGGTTTCAGTGGATGGGAGGGTGATCTGGGAACATGTGCTCTGGATTGGCTCAGAGAGAGTAACCCATTCCCTCCAAGCATGTGCCTCCTGGCTTGGTTACTCCTGCAAGCTATAAAAGCCAGTGACTTCAAGGCTGAGTTTAATATCAAGGCTTAGTAGCCAAGCTTGGCTTTGGAATCCTTTTTCATAATTTTACAGGTCTAAAATAAAACTTTCTGGTTTTAATTTCCAAAGAAAAAAACTAGACTTCATCCCCTACTGTGAGGAACCAGATCCACAGGTTCAGTTCCAGCTTTAACCTGTTCATATGTAAATTTTCTCCAGGTAGCTCTATGGCTCAGCCAAGGCTGGAGCCCACTAATTTCTGATGCAAATTAAGGTCTTTCACAGAACAATCCTACCAGAACAGATAATTTTAAGCCATGGCCACTTAATACTTTTCTCTTAAATTTTGTATACAAAATCTGTTTTTAGATAAAAGTTTATTGCTCTCTTGTCTTCTTGTGTTTTTTTGGGTAACTATTTCTAAATCTAACTCTTCCTACCTAAACCTGCCGGGTATCTCTGGATCCAAAATTGGGGTTCAGCTAACTATATCACTTAAGTAACTCAAATCCATTTCAGCATGCTTGACTTAAAATGTAATATTTTGACTTAACCCCAGGTAACCTAGATATCTTTTGAGTAAAAATATATGCACAATTAAAATTGGATGATTTAATTTTATCTTGATCTTTTTAAATGTGTTTCCTCTTAAAGATTTTTTTCCACAGAATTCCTGTTTGCACTTGGTTTGTGCTCTGGCGTCACCAACCTGCCTGCCGTGTGCATACCAGCCACAAAACTAAACACATGGTATCTTAACAGCAATTTATCTAAATCATGCTCTTTAAATTTTGACTTAAAGTAACAGTCTTTTAATTTCAGGATTTTGGAGACAAAATAGATGGATTTCTAGGAGAGTTTACAGGCCCTGGAGTTCTAACAAAAGAAACTTGCTCTGATAAATTGTCTCTTTTTAAGAACTATTAGTAAAAGCCTCTTTAACAACATGAATTGATATTTTGGTTCAATTTAAATGAGAAATTTTTTGAATAAAACTGTTTTGTGTTTCTTTAAGCCCATCTTCAAGCTGTGTGTATGTGTGAGTGAATGCAAGTTCCTGCTTTTAATTCATTATAATCCTACAGGTTTAAATCGAATTAGGAGCCAACTGTAAACAAAGATAGATTCAACTCATAAAGAATGTTTGTTGGGGCTGGAGAGATGGCCTAGCGGTTAAGAGCACTTACCACTCTTACAGAGGACCCGGGTTCAATCCCCAGCACCCACATGGCGGCCGAGAACTGTCTGAAACTCCATTTCCAGGAGAACTCCAGTTCCAGGGGAATCCGACACCCTCTTCTGACCTCCAGTTCCAGGGGAATCCGACACCCTCTTCTGACCTCCGTGGCATTGGACGACACGGGTGCACAAACTTGCATGCAGACAATACATTGATACAGAAATAAATAAATGCCGGGCGTGGTAGCACAGGCCTTTAATCCTAGCACTTGGGAGGCAGAGGCACACAGATCTCTGTGAGTTCGAGGCCAGCCTGGTCTACAGAGTGAGTTCCAGGACAGCCAGAGCTACAGGGAGACCCTGTCTCAAAAAGACCAAAAAAAAAAAAAAAGAATGTTTGTTTTATACCTGTGTTAACAATTTTTAATTGAGTTTCTATTATGCATATACTCAGCTTAATGATAAATTGTTGTTGATTATTGTTGGTAATGGTTATTAAAAGTTATGATTATTGTTATTTAATAAAATTACTAATAATAATTGATAATAATTCAGTCTAATAATAAATTGTTCATCATTGTTGGCCATTATTATTATTTTTTTTTTTTTTTTGGTCTTTTCGAGACAGGGTCTCCCTGTAGCCCCAGCTGTCCTGGAACTCACTTTGTAGACCAGGCTGGCCTTGAACTCACAAAGATCCGCCTGCCTCTGCCTCCCAAGTGCTAGGATTAAAGGCGTGCGCCACCACGCCCGGCTGGCCATTATTATTGACAATTATTATTCATAATAATTATTAATGATGATGATTGTGACTAATAATGGTTAATGATAGTTATTGATAATTGATAATAATTAATAATGATTATAATTATTGTGATTGTTGTGCTTATGGATAATTATTATTCTTCCAAAGTCCTTAATAATAAGATAAGATAAATCAGTCCAAGACTACAAACAACTTCCACCTGTCTACTTTTGGGCACCCTCCTCAATCTTTGGATTTGTAAATAGGACACGGACAGTTAGATATGGCCTAGGGACAGCCTAGGGATAGTTAACCAGGAGGGACAGAATAGGAAAAGAATAGGAGTAGACTTTAGGGATAGTTCATTAAAGGCAAGTGATTGGGAATGGGCCTAAGAGGTGGCAAATGGATCTCAGCTGTTTTGTGTGTTACTAGGACATTTATTCTAATTGTTTAAAAATAACCCTATGACAAATTACAAAAATTTCATGTTTCTCATTGAACATCAAATAATAATGTGGCTTTCCTCTCTTGCAGGTCAACCTAACAAACCTTTCTTTATTTTGTATGTAGGTATGTGTGTATGTATGTATCTATATGTGTGCACACACGTGTGTATGGATGTGTGTACTTGTGTTCTAAGTATATTTTAATGTTAACAGCTGTAATACCAGTAAAA
Source organism: Rhizomys pruinosus (assembly GCA_009823505.1). Lineage (NCBI taxonomy): Eukaryota > Metazoa > Chordata > Mammalia > Rodentia > Spalacidae > Rhizomys > Rhizomys pruinosus. Next base: position 2,274,955 of record VZQC01014891.1, read on the forward strand.
GCATTGCTTCTGAGTTGGAACTTGGCCCTTCCTTCTCAAGAAGCAGATTTATATTAAACAGCCAACACATAATTCAATTTCAACTAAGGTTATGGGTTATCTATTAAAATTCATTAAACATCTTAATGGATCTATGCGGCTGCCTACTGGTTACACCCTTTCAACATCTGAAACAAAGATACAACCATGTTTTGATAGTATTAGTAAAATTTTGGGTCTTCAGAAATAAAATATATATATATATATTAAAAATTTTTAAATTTTTTAAAAAATTGTGAATTCCCATTAATATCATTACAGAATTCCCAGCCACATTTTGTTCAGATAGCCAATGGGTTGGGAAAAGGTTCCAGTGCAAGCCACCAATCTGGGTAGCTGGTGTTCAGGCCTGCATTTCATTTGGGTGGCCAGTGGGTTGGAAAAAGGTTCCAATGAGGACCACCAATCTGGGTAGCTTGTGTTGCGAGTGGACATGGGCTGAAGATAGGCCTACAGCCATCAGCCTGAAATTCCTATCCAGGGTTCAGCACTCTCTGGGCAGGTGGAAAGTCACAACCAAGAATGGGAAACATGTCTCATTGTCCCAGGCTAAGGACCTGAGTTAGAAGTACCTCTCTGGTCAGGTTACAGAAGTAACCAACTGACCTCTGTGCCAAGGGGTCAGCTCCCCACAATGTCCGCAAAGTGGGCACTGTGTTCCCCTTCCCTTAGCAGGACCATGCTGTACCTGCTTGTGACAAAGGAAGCTTCCTAGAAGCTCCCACAAAAAAAATCAAGATGGTAATGCAATTGTTCCTTAACTACAAAATAACCAACTGCTATGGTAACAATTCTCATGCGGCATATATAGCCAGTCTTTAGTTAACTAATGGGCATAAGAACTGTAAAAGAAAATTTTAAGAACTATTGAAAAATCTTTACAGCAGGTTTTCATGTCAGGTCTGGAGAAGACATCTCCAAGAACTTGGAGGAAGACAGTCATTAAAATCTACTCTGTAAGGTTTGCAGTTTAAAATAGTATATTTAAAAATAACATATATTTATATAGAGATGTATTTAGTAGAGATTTATACAGAAATACAAAACAAACAATATAAGTTAATGGACTTAATTTCTCTGAGGTCATAGTCTAGTCATATAGTTTTAAAGAACAAAGTGTATATTTGGTTAAAATTTATTTGGCAGGTATTCAACTTTGCACAAACTTTGTCTACATATTATAGGATATTTTAAGACTTAGGAAAAATGCCTACATTAGTTAAATTTGGTTGAAGGTTTTGGTGAAAATGGTAATACATTTGAACTAATTGGGAATATAAAATGTTAATTGTTTTACTTATAATATGTATTGAATTTCCAACAATAACTTTGGGGTTAAGCTACACAAATGGTCTCTATATTTTTCTGCGTTATACAGTTTCACCTTGTAACATTTTCCTTTACCTGTAGGGTAATTTAACTAAAGGAATTAAGTTTAATTTTACTTCCCAAATAAATAGCATACAGTCAATGATAAACTGTTTGGGTGAATTTGATGAAAACTTAACACCTAGGTTCCTGTTTATAGATATGTGTAATACAACTTAGGCATCTATAGGTCAAAATATAAAAATTTAAAAAACAAAAAGAGGGAAGTGGTGGAGTACTCCCTCTGGGATACAAATGGAAAACTCTGTATTCCAAACCTTTTGATAAATTTTCAATTTTGAGATCTTGAAACAAACAATGGGAGGAGATTTGTATGTTCCCACATCTAAAAAACACCAACCTAAATGCCTGAAAATGTACGAGTTTTGGCTGTGCAGGATGGACTGGGAAATGCCAGCAGAGAGGCTAACCCATCTGAACATTAAAAGGAAGAGGAACCTCAGACTACCTGAGTTGCAGACAAGGAGCATCTCTCTGAATTCTATTTGGGATAATTGTTTATAATGTGCCCTAATGAAGTTTACCTTTCAGTTGCTGAGAAACCTTCCTACCTCTCCCTTTTATAAGAAAAAGAAAAACATGATTGTAATTAAGTCATTCCCTAACTGTAAATTAGAGCCAACTGTTACAGTGGTAATTTCTTATAAAACAGGTTTAACTACTTCCTTTAATTTACTGATAGACATAGGAACTGTGAAAGGATAATTCTCTATTCAGAGCCAAATATAACACTAAAGTCTTTATAAGCTATGTAATTAAGCAAAATATATTAATACAGGAGAGCTCTTATAACAGCAATGGATTATTCTGCCAAGGAGAAGTTGGCTAGGGGATCCAAGCCCCCAAAGATAAAGGACTTTTGCCTATAAACTGGGATACCTGCAAGAAGAGTGGTGGTTAGGCCCTGCCAATGAAGACCTGGTGTAAGCATGGGAAATATGTATTGAGACCACACTTGCAAGTGTACAGTGGTCTCTGGAATGTCAGAGAGTGTTACCAAAGGCCACTAAAGCAATGAAGCACAATATTGGTCTCCTTGAGTCAAGCAAGACTCCTCCGTCAGTATCAGCTATACCTCAACTGCCTGGAGATATTGCACAGCCAGTGGCAGCCATATGTCTGTATATCCCAAATACGATTGGCTATTAGCTCTCTCTTTGGAGGAATAATTCATGGCTGATGCCATAAGCTTATGTCCTCTAGTGATTAGGAGATGTTATAAGCCACAATAAGAACTTGTCACCCTTTACAGAAAAGCCACAGTTCATGGATTAGCATACTATCCAAACATCTGTGTCTATACCAATGTAACCTACCATAATGATTAGTACTGTTTAAATGCCTGTATATCTAATGGTTTGTGCTGCATTAGTAGGATTAAAAGGTTATTCCTGGATAAACTGCCACCCCATGAAAGGGAACAGCCTGAACTGATCAGAGTCCAAAATGACACCTCCAGAGAAAGTACACTGTTTTGCTTCTTGCCCACCTGTTCTCCTTTTCTAAAGCCTGGGGAACAATCTGCAGAAGAGGGGTCATGGTAGAATGTAAGGGCTGTGATCAGAGCTGTCAAATTGCCTCATAAACATGTGTGGCTGTGGGGCGGTGTTGTCCTCCTAACTGGTATAAAAGGTGGGCCTGTGTGAGTCTTGAGATCGGGGATCTCCCAAGAAAAATTAGATGCCTTTCTCTACACCAACAACAAGCAACTGAAGAAGGAATTCAAGGAGACCTTCCCACTCACAATAGCCTCAAAAACAATAAAATATCTAGGAACAAACCTAACCAAAGACACCAAAGATATCTACAACAAAAATTTTAAACCCTTCAAGAAGGAAATTGAAGAAGATATCAGAAGATGGAAAAACCTTCCATGCTCATGGATTGGGAAAATTAATATAGTAAAAATGTCCATTCTACCCAAACTCTTGTACAGATTCAATGCAATCCCAATTAAAATCCCCAAGAATTTCTTCACAGGCTTGGAAAAAACGTCCTTAATTTCATTTGAGAAAACAACAGACCCCGAATAGCCAAAACAACCCTGAGTGAAAAGAACAATACAGGGGATCTCTATACCAGGCTTCAAACTATACTACAGGTATATAGTCATAAAATAGCTTGTTACTGGCACAAAAATGGACCTGTTGACCAATGGAACAGAACTGAAGATCCAAACTTGAGCACATACAATTTCAGCCACCTCATATTTGACAAGGGGGCCAAGAAGACACAATGGAGGAAAGACAGCATCTTCAGCAATGGTGTTGGCAAAACTGGATCACCACTTGTAGAGAATTAAGTTAAACCCCTACCTCTTGCCCTGTACAAAAGTCAACTCCACATGGATTAAAGACCTCAACGTAAAACCCCAAACTCTGAAGGCAATTAGAAGAAAGAGTTGGCAGCAGACTACAAGACATAGGCATAGGAAAAGACTTCCTAAATCAGACAGCAGCTGCGCAAGAATTAAGGATGCCAATTGACAAATGGGACCTCATAAGCTCTAAAGCTTCTGTACATCAAAAGTAACAGTCAAGGAAGTGAAGAGAAAACCCACAGAGTGGGAGGAAACCTTCACTGCAGATACATCTGACAAAGCATTGATTTCCAGAATATATAAACTACTCAAAAAACAAGGAAGAAAGAAAACAAATGACCCATTCAATATATGGAGCAAAGAGCTGAACAGAGACTTCAAAAGTGAGGAATTAGAGATGGCTGAGAAACAGCTTGAGAAGTGTTCGACATCAAAAGTATTTTTTTTAATTTTTTAAAAAAAGAAGTGTTCAGGGTCGCTAATAATTAAGGAAATGCAAGTTAAAACCACTCTAAGATATCATCTTACTCCAATAAGACTAGATAGGATCAAGCAAACAAATGATACCAAGTGCTGGAGAGGTTGTGGGGAAAGGGGAACACTCATCCACTGCTGGTGGGAATGTAAGCTCATACAACCACTATGGAATGCAGTGTGGAGAAACCTTGGAAGACTTGGAATGAACTTGCCATCTGACCCAGCCATACCACTCCTGGGTATGTACCCACAAGACTCATATTACCACAGAGATACATGCACAGCCATGTTTATTGCAGCTCTCTTCACAATAGCAAGGAGCTGGAACCAACCCAAGTGCCCCTCAACTGATGGGTGGATAGAGAAAATGTATGATAGAAAAAAATCTATGCAACGGTAAAGAAAGATGATATCATGAGCTTTGCAGGTAAATGGCTGGAGCTAGAAGATATCATGCTGAGTGAAGTAACACAGTACCAGAAAAAAAAATTGACAAATGGTATCCCTCATCTGTGGATGCTAACACCAATTACATAATTGTATGGCAAACTGAGCAACGTCAATGTGATCTGAAAACAACTGTGCTCTTATATTGTGAATCCCTTAAAAAATATTAAAAAAAAAAAAGAAAAAAAACAAATTTAAAGATAAGACCACTGGCTGTACAAAAAAGAAGTCAATGGAGTGAATGAATGCATGTGACTGGATTTTCTGTTCTCTGTCAAATCAATTATTCTGGGCTTCTGTTTCTATTCCTAATGAATGATGAAAAGTCAGATTTCAGAAACAATCCTCACATCAAATAAACCATTCATGTGTAATTAATATGGGCTTATTTCTCTGGCTCACACACATAATTTCCTTTTTATACTGGAATGCTCTTTGTTTTTCTTTTCTCACTGTCATTTAAGTGTCACTATTTATAGCCATCCTTTCTTATTTTTGTTCTCTAAGTGCCCACCTTTCCTGCTGTTCTAGTTTGTGTTCCATTGCTGTGACAAAACACTCTGACTGACACCAACTTGGGGAAGAAAGGGTTTATTCAGTTTATATCTCCTGGGTCACAGTACTCACTCAGGGAGCCCAAGGAAGGAACTCAGGGCAGGAACCTAGAGGCAGGAGCTGAAGCACAGGCCATGGAGGAATGCTGTTTACTGGCTTGCTCCCCTGTCCCATGCCTAGCCTGCCTTTTTATACGGTACACAACAACCTGCCCAGGGTGACACCACTCATTGTGGGCTGTAGCCCTCCCACACTGCTCAAGACAATACTCCACAGATGTGGCCACAGGCCAATCCAATGGAGCCAATTCCCCAACTGAGGCTCCCCTAACCCAGATGTGTCAAGTTGACACTAAAGCTGTCCAGCACACCTGCCATTTTCAATATTGGCAAATAACATCTTTCTCGGTCCTCTGGACCTGCTATTCTCTCTGTCTAGAACACTCTGTTGGATTTTCCCAGGACGACACCATTCAATTATCAGTCTAGGTTACAATGATACCCTCTCTGAAGTCTGCCCTGTGTTGATTACAGGATAGTGTGCTCACCATTCATACCATTATTTCATTCTTGTTTTGTTTATCATGAATTTATAGACCCACACTCGCCTCTCTGAAAAATCGTGTGTGTGTGTATGTGTGTGTGTGTGTGTGTTACAATTTCAGCTGTACAAGACCATGGATAAAGTGTTCTTCTAAGTGAATATGCAATCAACATAGCTTCAGTTCATAGGTTATTTTCCAGAGCTGTGTGTCCTAGAAAGACAGGTTCATGATTGGAAACATGGATAAAGACCTCCCCTAAATTATTTGCCTGTATGTTTGTTCTTGTCCTATTATGCTACATTTTATTTAATGACATTTTATTTATTTGAGGTATCATACAGAAAAAATCATTTTCATTAAGCCATTTTCACATGAAAATGGCTTAATGAAAATTTACATCATTTAACATACGTCATGATTGGCCTTCTGTATATCTTCTCCCTCTTCACTACAAATTGTTCTTATTCTACTTTGATGCCATGGTAGATGAATAAATCGATGGGTGGATACATTGATAGATTCTACTAATGATACAAAGCTTGATATTTTTCTTTGTGAGATCCACTTATTTTACCTATATTTATAATGTACCAGCATATTTTTACATTAAGTGATATAATTCCATTGTACTTTACACCCGAATGAAACTCCATGGTACATAGATACCTTGTTGTCATTTTCAAGTCATCTTTTGAAGGGTATCCAACCTTGTACTAAATTTTTGCTAATGGAAATAATACATCCATAATGACAGATGTGCAAGTATCTCTGCAATATTCTGACACTACTACCTTCAGACATATACAGAGAATAGATCTGCTGGATGATGTAGTAGTTGCCTTTCTTTGTCTTTAAAGACCTCTGTACTGATTTCTACACATGTGGCTCTTGAAAATAACTAATGATTAATGGTGCATTATGGTTGGTAATGTGATAAATTCATTCACATACTTTATCTTCCATCCAGATAAATCCTCAGCAACTTCTCATTTATACCAACTCTACCAAGGTGTGCTGGATAGCTTTAGTGTCAACTTGACACACCTGGGTTAAGGAAGCCTCAATTGGGGAATTGCCTCCATTGGACTGGCCTGTGATCATGTCTGTGGAGTATTGTCTTGATGGTTGAGCAATGTGGGAGGATCCAGCACACTATGGGTGGTGCCATCCTGGGCAGGTTGTTATGTACAGTATAAGAAATCATGGGCCAGGGGAGCAAGCTAGTAAGCAGCATTCCTTCATGACCTGTGCTTCAGCTCCTGCCTCCAGGTTCCTTCCCTGAGTTCCTATGCTGGGCTCCCTCAGTGATGAACTGTGACCCAGGATATGTGAGCCAAATAAAATAAAACCTTTCCTCCCAAAGTTGGAATTGATCAGAGTATTTTGTCACAGCAATGGAAAAGCAAACTAGAACAGAAATTGGTACCAGAGAGTGGGCTATTGCTGTGACAGACCTGACCTTGGTGTTTTGGGGGAGGATTGCAGAAGTGTTTGGAACTTTGGGCTAGAAAAACCATTGAATGCCTAAGGATTGTTGCTGTGTAACTTGGAACAGTTTTGCTGAAAGAGTTGTAGACGATGGAGGCCTGGCTTGTGAAACTTCAAGGGGAAGCAGGGACCATCAAGGCTGTTGGTGTCATATTTTTGAATTAAGACTCTGTGGGTTCTTGCAGGGTGTCATCTGAAGATGGATGGGGGAGGAGAGGTTCGAACCAGCTGGCCTCCTTGGTGGATGGGGCTGAGAGGGATGATGAGTGTCGACAGTCTGCAAAAGAACACACCAGACAGGGAGCTCGTCAAAGCGAGGACTCACTTTATTGCATCAGGCAGCCACTTATATATGCTTGGCAAGAGAGGTGGAGAAAAGAAGGTGGGAGAGGAGATACGTAGAGTGGGGGAATAGCTTTGGGCCAATAGTAACTCGCCACATCAGTTGTAGGCATTTTCAGGTCGGGCTATGCTGAGTCACTCCTATGCGGAAGTGACCAGCCAGAGACAGGTCACTAAACTCTAGTCAGGCTTGGGGGGTTACAGTAGGCCACATTCTCTTAGGGCCCACAGGTAGAGAGGGCCCACAGGGCCCAACATGTTCTGGTCAGCTGGGACTGAAGAATCAGCTGTGAGTAACAAGAGACCAGAACCTGAAGTGAAACATTTATTTAACTGGGACAACTGATGCTGGTTATCGGGGGCTGAAAAACTCAGCTGTACGTAACAAGAGACCAGCATAATTGTGGTGAAATCTTCTGGGAGGAATTTCTTCAGGGTCAGCACACAGAAGCTATGTTCCAGAAGGGGCTCGAGCCTCCATGTCAAGCCAGAATCAGGACTTGGTAATGTGTAAGAGTCTCTTATATGGTTCAGGTGTTGAAATGTGAATGAGTCACAGAGAGTAGCCGAGGCTTGACACTGTGAGAGGTCAGGAAAGGCCATTGGTGGAAGTGCACCTTGGTTGCAGTGAAGACCCCAGGATTGCAGGGGTCATGGAGAGAAGCTGAGGATTGGCACCAGAAGTCAGAAGAGCCCATTGGTGAAAGTGCTGCCTCAGTTTTGGTGAAGACCTCAGCTTCTTGGAGATGCCAGGACCATGGGATGACCACCAAGAGCAGCGGTAGGTGTGGAATGGAGCTGGCCTGGGCCTGGGAGATGAGCTGTGCATGCCACGGATGGCAGAGTCAGAGAAGGGGAGCTGCTGAAACCCTTTGGAGCCCAGAAGATTGTGAATGAATCCCAGGTGTCCATCTTTTTTTTATGTGTATGAATGTGCTACCTGCATGTAGGTCTGTGCACCCATGTCGTGCAATGCCACAGAGGTCAGAAGAGGGTGTCGGATTCCCCTGGAACTGGAGTTCTCCTGAAATTGGATGTACAGAAGGTTCTCAGCTGCCATGTGGATGCTGGGGATCAAACCTGGGTCCTCTGCAAAGCAATTGGCGCTCTTAACCGCTAGGCTATCTCTCCAGCTCCCCCAAATGTCCATCTTTGAGCTACTTTGATGGACTTAGGTTTTTCTTAGGTGTGCCAATTCTTCCCTTTGAAATAAGATAGTACGTGTTTTGGGGTTTTACAGGAGCCCACAGTTAAGAGACTTTTAATAGACTGTGGACTTTTAAGTGTTTAGAGTTTTAAGTGTTTAGAGTTTTAAAGGACTGTGGGGCTTTTCGTATTGTACTGCCTTATGTTGTGATTAATGTTAACATCATAACTTGGGGGCAAGAAATGGAAAGGTGGTTTAATAGTGATGTATTTTGTGTGTTGACAATTGGTCAATTGTGCTGGATAGTTTTAGTGTCGACTTGACACACCTGGGTTGAGGAAGCCTCAGTTGAGGAATTGCTTCCATTGGACTGGCCTGTGGTCATGTCTGTGGAGTATTGTCTTGATTGTTCAGCAATGTGGGAAGGCCCAGCCCACTATGGGTGGTGCCACCCCAAGCAGATTGTTATGTACAGTATAAGAAAGCAGGCTGGGCATGGGCCAGGGGAGCAAGCCAGTAAGCAGCATTCCTCCATGCCCTGTGCTTTAGCTCCTGCCTCCAGGTTCCTGCCCTGAGTGCCTATGCTAGGCTTCCTCAGTGATGAACTGTGACCCAAGAGATGAGAACCAAATTCTCCTGTCTAAACCTAACCCTATGCCTAGAACCCACTATCACCTCTTCACATGCACAGTTCTGTCCACTTTCCCCAGTCTCTGATTATAGATCAGAGACTTAATCAACAATCGTGAGATTAAATGTAGGAGCAGACTTCCACTTTTTAACAAAGACATCATTGAACTCATTACTTTGCTCATCACTATGTTTATTTTAAAACAGAGCTTCATGTAATCTTTTGTAGAAACTAATGTCACTCTCAGCTCTAAACCAAAGATTACTCAATTCCTGGGTCTTGAATATATGTGGTTTATTTAGATGGATGAAGTTTGGGGACTACAGAGGGAGGAGGTATCAAAGAGAGAAGGTGGTGAAGCTCCTTCCATCCAACCCATGGGTGAATTCGAATGCTTTCTAGGAGAAAGATGATGGCTGCCACCATAGAAAGATCAGTGAAAGCACAGAAAATTGAAACTCATTTTTCAAACCATAATGAAGGGTGTTAAAACAGGGAAGAGGAAAGGATTTTAAGTGCTTTCTCAAAATTCAGTTTTTATCAAAATTCATATCAAACTCCTTTTACATTAGATGACTAGCTGAATTAATATATTTCCTTCTCAACATGGTATTCTCAATTGCATTAAAAAATTGATGTGCTAATTTCCTTTTTACCTTTGAGGAAAATTGGCTTCACTATAACCACGTTAAGATAATCTTAGTCAGTGTGGATGGGCGTGTTAGTCCCAGCTACCTGGAAGATGGGACAGGAAAATGCATGATTCAAACCCTCATGAGCAACATAGTGAAATCTTCTTTCAGCATCACCATGGTGATCATCATTGATGACCATCATCATCATTATCACCTGAGACAACTCTAAATAACATTGGATTATTTGGATAAGTCTTGCAGTATAAATATTGCATTTGGGGGCTAAGGGGCTAGCTCATCTGTTGAGAGCTCTGGCTGCTCTTACAAAGGAAAAAGACCTGCAAAATGAGACCACCATATAACATGGCAACAAAGATATGGAAGCTTCATATGGTCCCACCTCCCACAGCAGAGCTACAGGCAACCAGTGTGTGCTGAGCGAAGGATAATTAGTTTCCTCAGGGACAAGTTCCCTGCTGGGCTATCAAATACCAAGTGATCAACCCTAAACACTTGTGCAGACAAACACCACAAAATGGAGTAAGTACATTATTTATATGTATATATTTATAATGCATATATATCTAACAATGGTTACAAAGAACTGGACAGCAAAACTGCCTATAGTAGAAAGAGAAAGGAAAATCTGTGCTATAAATAGAATGGAAGAATCCATGTCCACCATGCCAGTTCCACAAAGTTAGTAATAGCAATGCAATAGACTAAAGAAAGGAATAGCCATACCCAAGAGTCTACCAAAGAAAGTAAATGAATCTGTAATTGTGCAAAAACAAATTGACACTGAGAGCACAAATAGAGACCAAGAGGACAGTAACCAAACTCATCTTCTCATTAATAACCTTAAATGTCAACAGCCCGAACTCCCCAATCAAAATACACAAGGCAATTGGATAGATTAAAAACAAAATACATCTTTAAGTTGTCTATAAGAAACACATCTAGGGGCTGGAGAGATGGCTCAGAGGTTAAGAGCACTGACTGCTCTTGCAGAAGACCCAGGATCGAATCCCAGCATCCACAAGGCGGCTAAGAACCATCTTAGGCTGGGCGTGGTGGCACACGACTTTAATCCCAGCACTTGGGAGGCAGAGGCAGGCAGATATCTGTGAGTTCTAGGCCAGCCTGCTCTGCATAGTGAGCTCCAGAACAGCTGGGACTAAAGGGAGACCCTGTCTCAAAAAGACCAAAAAAGAAAAAGAAAAAGAAATTTAAAAATAAATAAATAAATAAAAAGAAACTCATCTAACATTCAAGGACAGACAGCACCTTACAGTGAAAGAATGGAAAAACATCCCAAGCAAAAAAGGACCAAAAACAATCAAGCATTTACTATTACTATCCTGACATACAACGAAATAGACTTCAAAATGAGATTAATGAATCAAAAAAGATAAAGAAGCCAATTCATTGTAACCAAGGGAATAATCACTTAAGAAGATATTATCATGAACAGATATGCCCCCAAATCTGGTGTAGCCAATTTAATAAAAAGAGCACTACTGGACTTCAGGACACAGACTAAACACAGCTCAGCAATAGCAGATGCATCAATACCCCAGTTCTTCAATATCTGGCTGTCCAGAGAAAGATTAAGCAGAGAAATGTCTGAATTAAAGTTCAGCAGAATTCAGAAACACAGTCATCTTGCCCTCAGCTTCACCTTGCTACAGTTAATCTCATTATACATTATCGGCATATTCAGATTTAATTTTCTTTAATATTCAGGTTTGGTATGTACATATGGCCATGAAATGGCTTAAATCTTCAAGGTTATCAAACTGGTTGACAAGAACTTGATCATGTGCCCCACTGGGCTTCGTTTCTGTGGTATCAGTTGTGATGGTTCTCTTTTCACTTCATATTTTATTTCAACAAAATGATTACATAGACTTATTTCAACAGGGCATGGTGGCTCATNTATATATATATATATATCCTTCCTTCTAGTAACTTAGAATTTATTTGTTTTAATGTGTAAAGTTCATTGAGGTTGTTTGTTTTAGATCTGTCAGATCATTTGACATGAGTATAAACAGATTTGACTGAGTGGTGGTCAGGATCCAAACGCAAAGCCCTCATTTGCAAGACCAGTAAGGGGGTTCTGTGAGCCTGCTGTTGTCATTCTGTCAGAAGCACCTGTGTTCATTAACTAAGATAGAGAACTCCTGTGAACTAATTCAAAGCTCAAAAGTAAACTGAGATGTCACTAATTGCTTCCAGGAGAATGGAAAATGTCACCAGAAGGAACAGTGATGTTCCAAGTTCTTTTGGGTTCTGTCCTGACAGGAAGGAGGGAGGTGCGAGGATCAGACCTCCCTGACTCAGAAGGAGGGCCCCAAATCAGACATTGTGAGCTGCCACATGCTTGAGGGGCAGGAGCAGTGGGTCCCCCTGTACAAATACTCCTGGGACCCAGGGGCTCCGCAGGCTTCCCTGCTGGAGTCCACTCACTCATCTTTCACTGTTGCTGAAAGCTACAAGCACACAGAGCAGCGTGAGGCTGTTCCCATGTCTCATCCTGCTCACTCTGGCTCTTTGCTGCGGTGAAGGTATCCTTTCTGACTGGTCTAGCTACATCTCTGAACAGTAGGTCAACCTAACAGTCATTGGTTTGGGGCAGCAATATCTCTTGAGATCATAAGGATGAAAAAGTTAAAAAAAAATAATTTAGTAGGAAAAATATCACAGGCAAATTTCAGAACTGATTTTGTTTTGTTGACAGGATTTTTATTTGTTTTATTTTGCTTGGTATTTGCTATGTGAAGGTGACTTGAGGGATCCCTGTCTCTGAGAGTCACCATTCTCTGAATCTGTGAATAATAACCCACAAAGAGTTCATAAAGTCTCTGTAAATAAGTAGCCCTGTGTTGTACAATCAGTATTTTAGACTCCTACTAGTATTTGTGTTGGAAATGATATAATTATTATCACCTAGTTTTCTAATTTCCCTTAGTTAACTGAAAATTTTTTTAAGAATATATTTGAATGTAACAAAATATTTGTATAAATTTGGACCATCAAAATGAAACAAATTGCATTTCTGCTACCATTTTCCCCTCGGCATCTCCTCATGTCCATCTAACTGCCTTTCATCCAAAGTCTACATTGTTTTCTTATGGTATGATGTAAGTTTGTGGCTCATCTAAGAGCCTTTTTGGTACCTCCTGAGTATGTCTGAGTATGTGTTGTGTGTGTGTGTGTGTGTGTGTGTGTGTGTGTATTTCCACATCCTGCAGATGTCTGACCTTGTGACCCATCCCTGTAGTCCAAGCTACTAGTGGGGCTAAAGCATGTAGAACTTGGGTCTGAGATATCCCTGTTTAACATGGGGAGACTTGAAATGTGAACAATGAGGAGAAGGTGGAAATGAGAAGAGCAAATCTGGTTCCCTAAATACCCAGCAATGGTCAAAGATGACTTCTGTTCCCTCCTGTCACTCTCAATAAAAGCAAATCTCAGCACCACTAAAGAACAGAAAGGCCTTTCACAATTTCCTGGATAAGCTCTTGTAAGTGTTAAACTGATTGTCTTTGCATTTTATCTTTTCAGCTTTTCAACTTGACCTGTACACAAAGACATGGCATAACTGTTTTAATTGCATAATATGACATTTCTATTCGCTGACAATTTGTTTGATTTTCAAACAATTGACTTTAACTTTGATAATTTCTGCTATACTCTGACTCATGATTCACTTCAGAATTGGATGAAACCAAGTGTCCTCACTTCCAGTATTTAAGATTCCTAAGATACCAATAAGGATAGAACTAAAATTCTGATTTCAAGTTTAGAAAAGTGAATTTTACAGCCCGAATTGAATTTTGGCTAGTCATGGGGGTGACAGTATACAGAACCATATAGAGCCAACAGGAAATACCTCTTCTATTCCGTGCTGTCCTCTTCTTGAAGAAGTCACAACCCAATGGGTCTCACACTGATGTGGGCACAGTCATGGGAGTAGGTCATGACATCTTGGGTCTCCTGCTCAGTATTTAGCCTCAAGTCAGGAACTTGGGCAAAAAGTACAAGCTAAGTAAGAATTTAACTTTGCCAACTTCTTTCTGCTTCCTCAACTAGGTAAAGTTGGATTCCCTTGTAAAGCAGTTAGGAGTGAAATCGCCATCTTAATTTGGAGGTCTCATAATTCCATGCAGAAAGAACTAGAGAGAAATGATGCACCTCCAGAGGCTGTTGAAGCAAAGATGAAAGTGAAGAAATGTGTAGATGAATCACTGTCTCAGTCAGACAAAGTACTAATATCAAGAGCTGTAGTAAGTTGTCTATCCTTTATGCAGCCCAAAATACCAACTATGAGGTTGGCATGGTACCTTGCAGAGCATCAGGGTACGTAGAGACATTTGACTTACTGGTCACCAATGACAGATAATTCTGGGGACACCAATAGGATGTTAGAACCATAACTGTGGATTTCAACTCAGAGCCACACAGAATCTGGGGCAAGTCCCCCCCTTTCAGAGTTACACCCTGGATGCCACATTCCCATGTTGTCTTCACAAGAACAAATGGGGCCCAAGAAGGGAGGCTTCAGGCCTTTGCCTTTCTGTCAGTCTGCTTGGAGCTCTGCTGCAGTTGACATCTAAATATTGGGTGGATTAAGTGAATTACATCTCCTTTTAATGTTGTCATGTGTGTTGGCGAATGACATTTTGACAAATGGAAGGAAGAAACTGGAGCCAACCTTTCTGAGAGCTCGGTACCGACAGCAACGTTTTGTCAGCTTTGCTGGCATTGCCAGGAGATTCAGACTCCGTTACACATTTCCATAAGTCACAATCCACTTCTGACCTGGACCTCACACAGGCTAGCACATTCAAAAGGAAAACAGAGCCCACTGCTCTAACCCTTCAAAGGAATTACTCCTAAGAAGTCTGTGGGATTCAACCCACTTCTGATTCTATAGAGTTGAGCCACACTACCAAGTTAACCCATAGTGCATTTGCTTGAATTTACACTCTCCACTCATGTGCATGGTGTGATGTGATCTCACCAGAGCACTTCATTACTCTCCCCCTAACACTTTGTAATTCTTTTCTGAATTTCTAAAGTGAATTTTTGCCCCAATTCCATGGATATCATGGGTCATAAGCGTGTCTTCTCTAGGAGTGACGTAACTGATTTCATCTTTTTTTCCTGGATTTCTTTTCATTTTCAGTTAAAAGTTATAGCTGCATGTCGGAGTAAGGGCTAATATGTGGTTCTTCTGGATTCTACTAGTTCTCATAGCTAGAATGATGACCCCTGCCAAATGAAGAGGTTTCAACATCTTGCACTAATAAATTACTTCTCAGGCATGTTACCATTGAGTCTTGGGTCTTGCATTGAATAAGTCTTGACAAGAAATTGTTTTTTCTTTTCTTTTTTCTTTTTGGTCTTTTTGAGACAGGATCTCCCTGTAGCCCCAGGTGTCCTGGAACTCACTGTGTAGACCAGGCTGGCCTTGACCTCATAGAGATCCCCCTGCCTCTACCTCCCAAGTGCTAGGATTAAAGGCATGGCTGGCACCATGCCAGCTAAGAAATTGTCTTTTTAAAGTCGGTAACAATAACTTGCAGAGGCAATAACTTTGGACTAATTAAACCCTGATGATCTGACTTCACAAATGCTGAGGGTTAGTCAGGAATCATCCTGCTGTGCTTTGGAGGTATCTCTTTCTGTGGCCATGAAGCACACCAATCTCAAATTATAAAAGGCTTTTCCCTTAATCACTCTGCTAAGTTGTCTCATTTTATCCTCATAGTATGTTGGTCACTACCAAGGCATCCTCAATATTTTCCCATTGAAAAGATTAAAGTACCCTATGACAACACCTCTGTATTCTGGAAACAAAGTCCTGGTGGTTTCTTAAGCTTCACTGAACTAGACCTGTGATTCTCTGCATTTTAATAAATACTCCCCAATGTCTAAATTAAGAATTAGAATAATCAAGCTTGCTTCATAATCAAAATCAGACATTCCTTTCCAATGAGTGACTTTTCCTTCTGTTTCTCTGAATGTTTCTCTACATTTTCTTACCCAGTAAATCAATCATGTCTTCTTCCAAAGTTGGAGCCCAGGAGAAAATGTGAGAGAATGAAAAGAGAAATCTCTTACAGACTCCTACCCTCATGAATCTGTTTGAAGAAATAAAAATAAGGCCAATAAAGGATCACACCTAGTGGAAGAGAAAAGGAGACAGAATGGTTATGTGAAAGAGAATGGTTGGTCTTGAAAGTGTTGTGTTCACATAGAATTCCAAGCTTGCCACTATTGAGGAATCCAATGAATGACAATGAAAATTAATCCAAGAAAAACTTCTAGGATTAAATTATAGGATTTTGAAACATCCATAGAAATCCAGTGCTTCTGGGCATCTATGATATTTGGATGATATGGAGAAAAGAAATACTAAGAAAAAGTCCTTTTTCTCTAAGTAATTCTAAGTCATATCAAAGCACAGGGAGTAAAAATTAAAATTACCAGAGAGGCTCTCAGGTGAGATCGTTGTTAGATCTTCGGAGAGGAGAAAAAGTTAGAGTTTAGAGTTTAGAAATAAGAAGCAGAGCCTGACCTGCAGCAGGGAAGGAACGCTTCCTATGTTCTGGGAACACAGCAAAGGACAGATGTGTGTATGCAGGAAGAAGGCTACTGCCTCCTAATGAAGGATTAGGGATCTTATAGGAAGGCCACAAGACACACCTGCAGTTTACTCGGTGCCAGGGCCAGTGTCCTGGGTGACTGAAGACCTTCTTCCTCAGGTTATATTCCTAGGCAGGGCAAGCGAGCTACCTAAGGCCCTAAAAGAGCCAGTTTAGCTCCACACAGTCTCCTTTGGTTGTATGAAATGTCCACTTTGGAGCGACTGATTAATAAGATAAGCATGCCCAGCCTGGCTATTTAAGGCCAGTTGGCCACTTTAAGGGATTTATGGCTTCCCTAATGGGATTTACTGCTCCCTTCTAATCCACACATTTGAACAATGGCCAAAAAGATCTTCTTTGGAATCCTGTGAGGGAAAAGAATCAGGATAAGGCAAAAAGAGACTCCTAGGCTTGATGGTGCTTGCTTTGAGCACAGAACAGAAGTTAGAAGCCATTCTGATCTACACACTGAGTTCCAGACTAGCCAGGTTACATAGTGAAGCCCTGTTTAAAAAAAAAAGAATGTTCCAAAAATAGGAAAAGAAGTGTCAAAAATTGACAAAGACACTGATTTAATATCTGAACATTCAAAGAATAAGATGGGAACCCTTGAAAAATGGACCACAGCACACCAATCCAGCTTCACAGCTTCCTGTTTAGTGCAAGGAGCCAAAGGATGACTTCATGGATGAAATTGGACAGGGATATTAGGGAGGTACAGATAAGGCAGGGGTCTCCATATGATCAAACTGTATGAAATTTGCAAAAATTCAATAAAAGGAAAAGTAACAGAAGGCTACCACTTAAAATCTAAATCATCATCATCATCCAGGAAACGCTGGTAAAAACATTGGGAGTCTACACTCAGGACAAGTCCACACCCGTCACTGCTCAAAACCAGCAGCAGGTTTTGGTAGGACAATGATTCCTCTAGTGGAAAGGTCAGCAGTGGAGAGGAATCCTCTGTCACACAGTATGACTCAGATTGCAGGCGTTCGATGTCACCTTGAAGGACAGAGTGAAAGTGAGCTGCCCTCGGGGTCCTGAAATTGGGTAGGTATAGTGTCAGAGTGACTGGATTTATGATGAGAGACAAAGGTGGGAAGGTTTTGTGGAAAGAAGCAGTGCTGCACACTGAGGAGCTGAGAACTGGGGCCTGAGGAATCTGTATTCAAATATTGAAGTGCTTAGAGCAAGGTAGTCCTGCCTTCAGTGGCTGGAATCAGATCTCATCACCTGGAAAAAACACTTAGGTGAAAATCCTGAGCCTCTGTTTAGTTTTGTGGATACTTATGGCACCACCTATCGGTCATCCACCGCTATAGAGCTGAAAAAAAAAGTCTGAAGTGCAATAGCCTTTTGACAGTCTCTAGAGCATCCCTCTGATTGGGTGATGATACCTAGGAAATGTGGGAAGTAGGAACACAGTCCTCTCTACCTTACTCAGTGCTGTGGTTTCTTCTCAAACTCCTCAAAGAACTGACATACCCTCTTCCCTGTTCCCCCCACAGGATGCAAGCATGTCCCCCAACCAGGGAGCATGAGTTGAGCAGAATCAAAGGATTCAGGGACGCCACCCAGCCCACATATTGTTAAGTTCACTGTTGCACACAGAGGACCCTAGAACCGGGGTAAAAAAAATGAAAAAAGTGATAAAGCATCTGAAAAACACTTTTACAGTATAAGCTCAATATCAGCAAAGTCTTTAAAGATAAAGATTCATAAGTTCAAAATATTACCTTTCCCTGCCCCAAGCATGTGATCTAGGACTTCCATTTTTAAGGACCCAGACACAAGCAGACTCCATCTGTTTTTCCATTGCCCTTTTTCTGTTTATTAGACATTTATCCTATATAGCATTTTGGTTTTTTAATAAATTTTATTATTTTAAAAAAATATTTTATTACTCACATAAAAGAAACTGGTACTATGATCCACAAATGAGGGAGAGCATCATTGCTTGCTTTTCTGAGTTCGTGTCACTTCACTCAGTATAACAATTTCTACTTTCATCCATTTACCTGCAAGTTTAATAATTTCATCTTTACTTACTGCTGAATAGAATGCCATTGTGTAGATGTACCACATTTTTGTTATCCACACATCAGTTGAGGGGATTTTCATTTGTTTCCATTTCTTAACTCTTGTGAAGAGAACAGCAATAAATATGGATTTAAAGGTATTGTTAGGTTTGAAAAACACACAGAAAAAAAAACTCTCAAGCCCAGGATTCAATCTTTGAAACAATATTTATTTAATTTGCTGGCACACCAGAAACCAATTTAGAAAACTGGTGGATGGGGGGGTGGAGAATTGTTGATGCACCAAGGATGCAACCCACTCCACGCAGGGATTATTGCCACCTTAACTGTTTGCTTCGGAGAGCTTTTAAAGACAAAAAACACAAACTAGAGGAATTTCGCAATGTTATAGAAACACAATTGCAAGGCTATGGAAACACAAAGAAAGCAGTGGTGACCTTTAAACTGATTGGCTGTTTTTAGCAATGTGAAGCCCCTTGGGGAATAAATGTACTCCTTAGGGGGTGGGATGCACCCTGCAGGCCTGGGAAAATTCATTCTGCCCTCAGGTAGCTCTGGGAACTAGGCACTCAGGAGCAGAATGTATTCTTGTGGTTAAGGTGTGGAGCAAAGGTAGTAATGGGAACTAGGTTTGCTTTTGCTAACTCAATTTTCCAGTTAACTCTTTCTTTCTGATTAACTCTTTCTGATCTGTTCCTAACATATCTCTCCAGTAGGATAAGTCCTTTGGGTATATGCCAAGGAATATCACAGGATCATACAGTAAATTCAGTTTTAGTTTTTTGAGAGTTATCCACAATGCTTTCCATATTGATTGCAGAAATTTGCATGTGAGCTAGTATTCCCCTGTCTCCACATCTGTGGAATACATTATTTCTTCTTTGAAATAGGCTTATCACCTGGAGAAGCTGGGTACTTAGTGGGAGGAGCTGATATCAAAACCCAGGTGAGCAAGGAGTTTCCTGGTGATGCTGACATTTGTGATGCTGGCATTCCCACGGAAGGTGCACAGGACTTTAGAATTCTAGGAATTTGAAGGGAAGAGATATATAAAAGGCCCACCACACGAAGCTGGACCCTCTGTCAACATTTACCAGCAAGGGCAGAGTACACGGGTTTTGAGCTAGAACTGCAGGCGGCCATGTTGAACCAGGGACCTGGCCGTGGCCATGGCCATGCCTTGAGTGAGTGTATACTTCCAGCCATTACTTTGCAAGCAATCTCAATAAATTCTGGCCTAGTCTGAGATTGGAGAGTTCTTTCCCTTGCTTTGCCTAGCAACCTGGAACAGGCAACAGCCGAGGCAGGGTTAGACTGTGGGACACTGTATGTGGTGGGTACTTCCACCCTGGGAAGAAAATTCCTGTGCTCCAATATCCTAGCCAGCGTTTGTTGTCTTTTGTGTAGTTGTTCTTAGCCATGCTGAATTGAGTAAATCAGAACCTTAAATTAGTTTTATCTGTCTTTCTCTAATTACTAAGGATGTTTAGCACTTTTAAAGTGTTTCTTAGCCATTTTTATTTCTTCATTTGAGAACTCTGTGTTCAGTTCCTTAGCCCATCTTTTTGTTGGGTCATGTATTTTCATGTTTCTTTGTTGTTGTTTTTTTGTATATTTTGAATATTAATCCTCTTTCAGATGTGTAGCAGGTAAATATTTTCTCCCACTTGGTAGGTTTTCTCTTCACTTCCTTGGTTGTTTCTTTTGCTGTTTCTGTTTGCTAAAAAACAACTTGGTTGTTTCTGTTTGCTAAAAACAGAGTTTTTTAGTTTAATAAAGTTTCACTTGTTGCTGATGATCTTAATGCCTTATCAACTGATCTCCGATTTAAAAGTCCTTTCAAAATGACAACTCCAAAGAAATTAAACTGTTTTCTTCTCACCCACTTGTGCCCCTTTCCCAAAGTCCAGGGAACAAACTGCGGAAGAGGAGGCGTGGTAGATTGTAAGGGCTGTGGAGAGATAGGGGTGAATCATGAGACTACAGGAATATAGTCTGGACACCTGATTGATCAACATGCCTGTGCATACAAGCTTCTCCAACTGGACTATGGGAACCTTGGGTTGTTCAAAACTTGGACATAGATACTTGCAAAATGCACCAATTACTTAATTGTATGACATACTGAGTAACATCAATGTTATCTGCAAACAACTGTGTCATTGTATTGTAGAATCCCTTAAAAAACAGAAAAGGAGTTTGTTTGCATCACTAGAAGGCAAATGTGTCAGGATTTATGTTGAGCTCAAGTCCCTAAAGAAAAAATTGACAAAAAGACAATATTCGACTAAAAGCTCTCAAGGCTTTGAAACTGAGGAAAGTTCAAAAAGCATACAGAGGATAAAAACTGTCCAGGGAGTGAATAATAACCCACCTCAGGTTAAACAGAGTACCCTTCTCTGCTGAGAAAAGTCTTGCTGGGGGTGGAGCAGTTTGCCCAGCTGGGGCCCTTCCCAATAGTTAGATGTTGTCAAGGAAAAGATAGCAGCTGTTTTGGTGGTTTGATGTGCCAGCTGTAATGGTTGTTAGGCTTTAGTTCTGTGTTGGCCATTGATTGATTTTTTCTCCCTTAGCAGCTTACACAGTACCCTCTAGAACTATGAAAGCTAAACTTCAGGTAAGGCTTCCAGGTCAGTTCTTAGTCCATTTCTCCAAGTCCTATTTGGAATATATGCCTGTCTTAAGAGTATAGGGTAGGGTCTTCTGTCCTTATGCTGGAACATAACCAAAACTCGGGCAGTACCCTCATTATTTTGGGAGTCTCTTGGACTACTGTGACTGAACACGGGAAGGGTGGTCTCTCCTGTCTCTCACTTGATACTTGTCCTACAGTCTCTGGGTATACACTTGCACTAATGTTCAGAAACTATATGGGCATTCCTCAAAGGGGTCCTCCAGCTAGTCTGTCTCCCTACTGCTTTCATAGCCCTGCCAAGCTCCATTCATCTTCCTCTCCTCTCCTCTTAACCAACCCTGCCCCCTCATTCCAAGCAGTCCCATTATCTTCACCCTCCTCCATAACACCTACTTCCCACCATCCCCTCATTCCTGAGATCCCTCCTTTCCCACCACCATGGCACCTGCCGTCCCTCCTCCCCTTGCAGCTGAACACTCCCAATGTCCCCATTTCCCTCCTGATACTATCTGCTCCCTAGTATCCCCCTCCTTCAGGCTCTTTCTTTCCCCTTGCCTCCGTGTTTCCATTCTATTTTCCTGGCTGTCACATCAAGATTATATATATATATATATATTATATAATATATTATATATATATTGCTAAACATCCTTAGTAATTAGAGAAAGACAGATAAAACTAATTTAAGGTTCTGATTTACTCAATTCAGCATGGCTAAGAACAACTACACAAAAGACAACAAACGCTGGCTAGGATATTGGAGCACAGGAATTTTCTTCCCAGGGTGGAAGTACCCACCACATACAGTGTCCCACAGTCTAACCCTGCCTCGGCTGTTGCCTGTTCCAGGTTGCTAGGCAAAGCAAAGGAAAGAACTTCCAATCTCAGACTAGACCAGAATTTATTGAGATTGCTTGCAAAGTAATGGCTGGAAGTATACACTCACTCAAGGCATGGCCATGGCCACGGCCACGGCCCTGGTTCAACATGGCCGCCTGCAGTTCTAGCTCAAAACCCGTGTACTCTGCCCTTGCTGGTAAATGTTGACGAGGGTCCAGCTTCGTGTGGTGGGCCTTTATATATCTCTTCCCTTCAAATTCCTAGAATTCTAAAGTCCTGTGCACCTTCCGTGGGAATGCACAGCATCACAAATGTCAGCATCACAGGAAACTCCTTGCTCACCTGGGTTTTGATATCAGCTCCTCCCACTAAGTACCAGCTTCTTCCAGGTGATAAGCCTATTTCAAAGAAGAAATAATGTAATCCACAGATGTGGAGACAGGGAAACTAGCTCACATGCAAATTTCTGCAATCAATATGGAAAGCATTGTGGATAACTCTCAAAAAAACTAAAACTGAATGTTACTGTATGATCCTGTGATATTCCTTGGCATATACCCAAAGGACTTATCCTACT
Organism: Rhizomys pruinosus; assembly: GCA_009823505.1. Lineage (NCBI taxonomy): Eukaryota > Metazoa > Chordata > Mammalia > Rodentia > Spalacidae > Rhizomys > Rhizomys pruinosus. Next base: position 2,297,722 of record VZQC01014891.1, read on the forward strand.
GGGAGATATGTTAGGGGCAGGTCGAAAGAGTTAATCAGAAAGAAAGAGTTAACTGGAAAATTGAGTTAGCAAAAGCAAACCTAGTTCCCATTACTACCTTGCTCCACACCTTAACCACAAAGACATTCTGCTCCTGAGTGCCTAGTTCCGCTACCTGAGGGCAGAATGAATTTTCCCAGGCCTGCAGGGTGCATCCCACCCCTAAGGAGTCATTACTCTCCAAGGGGCTTCAAATGCTAAACAACCAATCAGTTAAAGCACCACTGCTCTTTGTGTTTCCAAGGCCTTGCAATTGTGTTTCTATAACATTGCGAAATTCCTCTATTGTTTTTGTCTTTAAAAGCTCTCCGAAGCAAACAGTTAAGGTGGCAATAATCCCTGCGTGGAGTGGGTTGCATCCTTGGTGCATCAACAATTCTCCACCCCCCCATCCACCAGTTTTCTAAATTGGTTTCTGGTGTGCCAGCAAATTAAATAATTTTTTCAAAGATTGAATCCTGGGCTTGAGAGTTTTTTTTTCTGTTGTGTTTTCAAACCTAACAATACCTTTAAATCCATATTATTGCTGTTCTCTTCACAAGAGTTAAGAAATGGAAACAAATGAAAATCCCCTCAACTATGTGTGGATAACAAAAATGTGGTACATCTACACAATGGCATTCTATTCAGCAGTAAGTAAAGATGAAATTATTAAACTTGCAGGTAAATGGATGAAAGTAGAAATTGTTATACTGAGTGAAGTGACACGAACTCAGAAAAGCAAGCAAATGGATGCTCCCTCCCTCATGGATCATAGTACCAGTTTCTTTTATGTTAGTAATAAAATATTTTTTTAAAATAATAAATTTATTAAAAAACCAAAATGCTATATAGGATAAATGTCAATAAACAGAAAAAGGGCAATGGAAAAACAGATGGAGTCTGCTTGTGTCTGGGTCCTTAAAAATGGAATCCTAGGTCACATGCCTTGGGGCAGGGAAAGTAATATTTTGAACTTATGAATCTTTATCTTTAAAGACTTTGCTGATATTGAGCTATACTGTAAAAGTGTTTTCAGATGCTTTCACCTTTTTCATTTTTTTTACCCCGGTTCTAGGGTCCTCTGTGTGCAACAGTGAACTTAACAATATGTGGGCTGGGTGGCGTCCCTGAATCCTTTGATTCTGCTCAACTCATGCTCCCTGGTTGGGGGACATGCTTGCATCCTGTGGGGGGAACAGGGAAGAGGGTATGTCAGTTCTTTGAGGAGTTTGAGAAGAAACCACAGCACTGAGTAAGGTAGAGAGGACTGTGTTCCTACTTCCCACATTTCCTAGGTATCATCACCCAATCAGAGGGATGCTCTATAGAGACTGTCAAAAGGCTATTGCCTTCAGACTTTTTTTTCATCTATAGCGTGGAATCCGATAGGTGGTGCCATAAGTATCCACAAAACTAAACAGAGGCTCAGGATTTTCACCTAAGTGTTTTTTCCAGGTGATGAGATCTGATTCCAGCCACTGAAGGCAGGACTACCTTGCTCTAAGCACTTCAATATTTGAATACAGATTCCTCAGGCCCCAGTTCTCAGCTCCTCAGTGTGCAGCACTGCTCTTTCCACAAAACCTCCCACCTTTGTCTCTCACATAAATCCAGTCACTCTGACACTATACCTACCCAATTTCAGGACCCCGAGGGCAGCTCACTTTCACTCTGTCCTTCAAGGTGACATCGAACGCCTGCAATCTGAGTCATACTGTGTGACAGAGGATTCCTCTCCACTGCTGACCTTTCCACTAGAGGAATCATTGTCCTACCAAAACCTGCTGCTGGTTTTGAGCAGTGACGGGTGTGGACTTGTCCTGAGTGTAGACTCCCAATGTTTTTACCAGCGTTTCCTGGAGATGATGATGATTTAGGATTTTAAGTGGCCTACTTTTCCTTTTTTTTGAATTTTTTGCAAATTTCATACTAGTTTGATCATATGGAGACCCCTGCCTTATCTGTACCTCCCTAATATCCCTGTCCAATTTCATCCATGAAGTCATCCTTTGGCTCCTTGCACTAAACAGGAAGCTGTGAAGCTGGATTGGTGTGCTGTGGTCCATTTTTCAAGGGTTCCCATCTTATTCTTTGAATGTTCAGATATTAAATCAGTGTCTTTGTCAATTTTTGACACTCTTTTCCTATTTTTGGAACATTCTTTTTTTTTTAAACAGGGCTTCACTATGTAACCTGGCTAGTCTGGAACTCAGTGTGTTAGATCAGAATGGCTTCTAACTTCTGTTCTGTGCTCAAGCAAGCACCATCAAGCCTAGGAGTCTCTTTTTGCCTTATCCTGATTCTTTTCCCTCACAGGATTCCAAAGAAGATCTTTTGGCCATTGTTCAAATGTGTGGATTAGAAGGGAGCAGTAAATCCCATTAGGGAAGCCATAAATCCCTTAAAGTGGCCAACTGGCCTTAAATAGCCAGGCTGGGCATGCTTATCTTATTAATCAGTCGCTCCAAAGTGGACATTTCATACAACCAAAGGAGACTGTGTGGAGCTAAACTGGCTCTTTTAGGGCCTTAGGTAGCTCGCTTGCCCTGCCTAGGAATATAACCTGAGGAAGAAGGTCTTCAGTCACCCAGGACACTGGCCCTGGCACCGAGTAAACTGCAGGTGTGTCTTGTGGCCTTCCTATAAGATCCCTAATCCTTCATTAGGAGGCAGTAGCCTTCTTCCTGCATACACACATCTGTCCTTTGCTGTGTTCCCAGAACATAGGAAGCGTTCCTCCCTGCTGCAGGTCAGGCTCTGCTTCTTATTTCTAAACTCTAAACTCTAACTTTTTCTCCTCTCCGAAGATCTAACAACGATCTCACCTGAGAGCTCTCTGGTAATGTTTAATTTTTACTCCCTGTGCTTTGATATGACTTAGAATTACTGTAGAGAAAAAGGACTTTTTCTTAGTATTTCTTTTCTCCTATCATCCAAATATCATAGATGCCCAGAAGCACTGGATTTCTATGGATGTTTCAAAATCCTATAATTATCCAGAAGTTTTCTTGGATTAATTTTCATTGTCATTCATTGATTCCTCAATAGGCAAGCTTGGAATTCTATGTGAACACAACACTTTCAAGACCAACCTTCTCTTTCACATAACCATTCTGTCTCCTTTTCTCTTCCACTAGATGTGTGATCCTTTATTGGCCTTATTTTATTTCTCAAACAGATTCATGAGGGTAGGAGTCTGTAAGAAGCTTTCTCTTTTCTTTTCTCCAATTTCTCCTTCATTCTCTGGGCTCCATTTGGAAGAAGACATGATCTGATCTTCTGGGTAAGAAAATGTGGAAAAACATTCAGAGAAACAGAAGGAAATCACTCATTGGAAAGAATGTCTGATTTTGATTATGAAGCAAGCTTGATTATTCTAATTCTTAATTTAGACATTGGGGAGTATTTATTAAAATGCAGAGAATCACAGGTCTAGTTCAGTGAAGCTTAAGAAACCACCAGGACTTTGTTTCCAGAATACAGAGGTGTTGTCATAGGGTACTTTAATCTTTTCAATGGGAAAATATTGAGGATGCCTTGGTAGTGACCAACATACTATGAGGATAAAATGAGACAACTTAGCAGAGTGATTAAGGGAAAAGCCTTTTATAATTTGAGATTGGTGTGCTTCATGGCCACAGAAAGAGATACCTCCAAAGCACAGCAGGATGATTCCTGACTAACCCTCAGCATTTGTGAAGTCAGATCATCAGGGTTTAATTAGTCCAAAGTTATTGCCTCTGCAAGTTATATGTTACCGACTGTTAAAAAGACAATTTCTTAGCTGGCATGGTGGCCAGCCATGCCTTTAATCCTAGCACTGGGAGGTAGAGGCAGGGGGATCTCTATGAGGTCAAGGCCAGCCTGGTCTACACAGTGAGTTCCAGGAACTGGGCTACAGGAGATCCTGTCTCAAAAAGACCAAAAAGAAAAAAGAAAAGAAAAACAATTTCTTGTCAAGACTTATTCAATGCAAGACCCAAGACTCAATGGTAACATGCCTGAGAAGTAATTTATTAGTGCAAGATGTTGAAACCTCTTCATTTGGCAGGGGTCATCATTCTAGCTATGAGAACTAGTAGAATCCAGAAGAACCACATATTAGCCCTTACTCCGACATGCAGCTATAACTTTTAAACTGAAAATGAAAAGAAATCCAGGAAAAAAAGATGAAATCAGTTACGTCACTCCTAGAGAAGACACGCTTATGACCCATGATATCCATGGAATTGGGGCAAAAATTCACTTTAGAAATTCAGAAAAGAATTACAAAGTGTTAGGGGGAGAGTAATGAAGTGCTCTGGTGAGATCACATCACACCATGCACATGAGTGGAGAGTGTAAATTCAAGCAAATGCACTATGGGTTAACTTGGTAGTGTGGCTCAACTCTATAGAATCAGAAGTGGGTTGAATCCCACAGACTTCTTAGGAGTAATTCCTTTGAAGGGTTAGAGCAGTGGGCTCTGTTTTCCTTTTGAATGTGCTAGCCTGTGTGAGGTCCAGGTCAGAAGTGGATTGTGACTTATGGAAATGTGTAACGGAGTCTGAATCTCCTGGCAATGCCAGCAAAGCTGACAAAACGTTGCTGTCGGTACCGAGCTCTCAGAAAGGTTGGCTCCAGTTTTTCCTGCTTCTAGCCATTGTTCAATTATGGTCGCCAACACACATACCCAAAATAGTGGATTGTTATTAGGATGGTCCCTCCAAAGCTATTTTTTTCTTTATATTTCTTATATTTTTAAGCCAATTTTATTGTTTTTTATACATTTCATACAATAAAGCCACATACCCTCATACAGTCATCATCACGTCTTATACTATTCCCACACTATTACACTTAATGAAATGCCCTATCAGGAAACAATGTATAATTTGTATTCACCATTACTCTGCAACTACCTATACGGAATCCCAGAACAATAACCATTATTCTTTCCACTTATAAGAAACCATCCTTCTGCCTAATAAAATATTATTAATCTACATTCTAACAAACTGCTGAACGGCAGATGAAACATTCTTAATTACCCAAATACTATGTACTTACAGAATACTATATGAATCACCTCAGACTAACACCAGTCAACTATAGCTTCTTGCACATAACAGTCAGAAACTCCATCCTTAACCATTTCCTTACACTCATACTCAATACTATTACTCCTTAACATTTCTTCACATGTTCTGTGAAGACAAATTACTATTTCCTATATTTTGCAGCCAAATTTCTATTTCAATTCAATCACACGTATGCTAATTAAATTACCCTGTCTTCCGAGGTTATAATCTCAACATCTCTTCCAGAAAAGTAGCCAGTTAGAACAACTTCAATCGTACTCGTGAAACATTCCACTTATTCTCCATATAACCATACTAATCGGAATTAAACATGTCGATTCACTCATTTCCTTTACAATTTTCTTGGCAAGACAATTTCGATTCATTTGAGGTCTCCACCAATCTGGCTCTGAGCCGAAACCCTCTTTATTTCTCCTACTGAGTATATGCTTGGAACTCTTTCAATTCGACCTATACCAAGAAAATCTGCTATTCATTTCACTTTTTCACTATTGACTTTCTTTTTCATGGCTGCTTTCTATCAACCCATACAAATCATTGATCTTAAACTTTCTTTATCATCACCACCCTCCAACCACCACCAAGCTTTCAAATTCCTCACTAGCCTCCTTTTTAATATATTGGGTGTTTTGACCATACAATAATAATAATAAGTATTTATTATTAATATGCTCATAATAGTATACCATGTTACCATTACTTTTGCAGACACTAGTAAATTCATAATGACAATTTATTAGTCCAGGTATCATAATGTCTGCGGCGTGCGGTAACACAGTCATTTAAATAAAAAACACAATCATACCTACCTATACAATTATGTCTATTAATATTTAATCATACACATAGAGAAAATTTTTTTTTTTTGTTAATCTTACTGGCATATATTGTTCCCAACTTTTTCTTCTATCACCTTCAGATCTTTAAGTTCAGGTTGAAAGGTTCTGTATCCCATTTTAAATTATTGTACATTTGCTTTTAATGTACTTATGGTACCGTATATTTTCTCTGCAATTTATCCAGTTCACACCGTTCTAAATTTATCTTCCTCCAATGATTTTCTCTCCCTTGATCAAATTATATGTCGTCCTGGATGAATCTAAACTCAATTTGATCTTCAATTTTTTACCATTTTCAATTCATTTGTTTCAACCATCTGTCTTTTGACTTTATAGCCCTATACTTGAATTCTTCGTAATTATATTCTAATTTATTTCACTCAGTGTTTTTTAAGCTTCCAAACCTGCTTCTAGTCTTATGTCTATATAATTATATCTGTTCATATTGAAAATTATCAGTCTCACTCCAAAACTCTAAAAACAAAAACGAAAACCCAATGAGTAGGTGTGACGTAAATAACACTCCATCCTACTTTTCTCTATTATTTAAATTTTATAACCACTTAAACATTGAACCCGGTTAAAATACTCAAATGACTACCACACCCCAGCCATGTATTAACTCCTAGCCGTAATTACCTAACCAGATCCACACGTCATAAGCTTCACATACATACATCACGATCGATTTTATTACGCATCCTCTTCACGAAGAAATATTTTAACCAGACACAAAGCAACACAGACTATGTTGCACACGAAACATAAACAAGAAGTGGGCTACACGTCAAATGATTCTATCAGAAAGAAAATGTAGATATCATTAACTTCAATAAATGATAACTTCAAAAGCCATATCGCTAAATATTATTGTAACACCAGTCCCCAATAAAAACAATAACAGGATAATTATTTCCGACTCATATTGTGCTGAATTGACACACCTTCAATAATGCATACAGCTGATAAAACACTATATTAATTTCTTCTATCTGAATCATGCAACGTATCTACTTAATGTACTCTCTAAAATCTATAATTCAAATCCTTACCACTTACTTTTCAGACTAATTAATAATACTGCAATTCTATATCATATTTAAGATATTAGAAAATTAAAAAACATTCGAATTCCTCTTAAAGCGAGATATATCATTAGTAACAATACATTCTTTATTCCTATACATGAATCTACATATATATTTACCAATACAATTATTAAAACTACCAAAATATAAACTCTCCATACAGATATGCACTATAATAATATTAAATTCGTGCCCCCAACAATTAACTTTCAACAAAACTTTACACAAATAACTGTAGCATGTTACATAGTGACTATATGTCCAAACATAACTGTTAATATTAAAATAAAAAAAAATTTACCTCCTCAATAAAAATTAAAATAGATCTAATACACAAACATAATAAAAATGTATAATTATATGAAGAAAAAGTAATTATGAAATTCTCAAATAAATTCTAAAAATTTAAATAAGCACCATCACTTCCGTGGAGCACATTAAATGTACAAAAGATTATATAAATCTTTTAAAAAACCAATATATTTAGTATAATGTAATATCAAAACAAATAACGAAAACCCTTAAAAAAACATATACTCTTCAGAAATTGCCAATCCAAAAATAGTCCCTATACATATCATGTAAACTCACAAATAATTCACAATTATAAAAAAAAAAAAAAATTCTGTTCTTTAATTTTATAAACATCCCAAAAATCACTTTTATCTAAACTGAATATTTCCAAAAACAATCGTCGGCATAATAATAAATCCTAAATTATAATATATTTAATTAATGAGCACTAAAATATATAACACATTATGGTTATATAAAACATCTAAACTTAGATTACTAAAATGAACAATCCAAATAATTCATAGAATCCAAAAGGTCTTCATAACCACCATATATAATATTTTCCACAAGTAACTATCACTTAAACATAAATATTTAACATACTGCAAAACAAAATCAGATTAAAATTGTAACAAACATTCCAAGGTATCTAAGACTGCTACAACAAATAACAAATCTTATAATCAATATAAATAACAATAAAAAACCAATTTTCAAACTAAAATACGCTAAAACAATATCGTATACGGTACAATTCCAATCCAATCACATTATCCCATTCATGTACAAACATAAAAAAATTTTGGCTTCCATATCAAAACACAAAATACTATGTCTATTATTTTTTATTACGTTATAAATCATACCCAAACCAACTGTACTTAAAGCTTTTATACGCACTTACATTTCGTCTTTGAACACTCAAGAAAAACCGAAGCATTAATCAAAACAGCATCTAGAGCATAAGAACCATCAAAACCGTACTTTCACTTTCCCCTGCCAATAATCAAACACAGCCACTACAGCCACAACCAATTAAATGTACACCTTACTTGTTCTTACTCTTTACGGTCCTACTTCTCTTCTATCCCCCATTCCTACCTCATTATACAACTCATTCCACCTCTCGTTAAACAACATAAAATAAAAACCCATTACCCACCACACACACACACACAACACACACCACCACATGACCCATGAAAAATCCCTCAATTGGATTGCTCTTTCCTCCCATACGCCAATTTTAAAGCAATTAGAATCTATATATAACATATTAAATCTGCAAGAACAATACAAATCACAAGTCAAATGAACAGGCCCCTCGTACAAGAAAACAACTCAAAAAACTCAAAATCCCAAGTTTCAAATTTATCCTCAATCTCTGGAAAAAAATTACTCCCCTAACTGTATGCCAAAAAACATCCCAAAATAATAAAGACAACTTCCTGGCAAACAACACAAATAAATCTATCTTTATCGATCAAATCCAAATCCTAAATCCCTCCCATAGTGTCCACAAATTAAGAAACCAACCATGATACATTAAAATCAAAATCAAATAATACTACACTAATTAACTTTTACATATCCAACTGAAATATGGATCAATTATCTAATCACTAAACAGCTGCTTTAATAATTGAATACACGATCCCATTTTTTGTTGCATTCAGAAATATTCACCCTCTATCACCAAACAGAGGCAAAATTAACTTATCAAACTAATGCAATTTTATTAAGTAGAAAGCAGTAACTAAAAACAAGGAAACTCACTTTGATACATGACAACATATACTATAAACCCAACAGATGTAGCAAAATACAAATCATTTTCAATTAAATAATNCATTTATCCTATATAGCATTTTGGTTTTTTAATAAATTTATTATTTTTAAAAAAATATTTTATACTCACATAAAAGAAACTGGTACTATGATCCACAAATGAGGGAGAGCATCATTGCTTGCTTTTCTGAGTTCGTGTCACTTCACTCAGTATAACAATTTCTACTTCATATCCATTTACCTGCAAGTTTAATAATTTCATCTTTACTTACTGCTGAATAGAATGCCATTGTGTAGATGTACCACATTTTTGTTATCCACACATCAGTTGAGGGGATTTTCATTTGTTTTCCATTTCTTAACTCTCTGAAAGAGAACAGCAATAAATATGGATTTAAAGGTATTTTTAGGTTTGAAAAACACACAGAAAAAAAAACCTCAACCCAGGATCAATCTTGAAACAATATTTATTTAATTTGCTGGCACACCAGAAACCAATTTAGAAAACTGGTGGATGGGGGGGTGGAGAATTGTTGATGCACCAAGGAGCAACCCACTCCACGCAGGGATTATTGCCACCTTAACTGTTTGCTTCGGAGAGCTTTTAAAGACAAAAAAACACAAACTAGAGGAATTTCGCCAATGTTATAGAAACACAATTGCAAGGCTATAGAAACACAATGCAAGCAGTGGTGACCTTTAAACTGATTGGCTGTTTTAGCAGATGTGAAGCCCCTTGGGGAATAAATGTACTCCTTAGGGGGTGGGATGCACCCTGCAGGCCTGGGAAAATTCATTCTGCCCTCAGGTAGCTCTGGGAACTAGGCACTCAGGAGCAGAATGTATCTTGTGGTTAAGGTGTGGAGCAAAGTAGTATGGGAACTAGTTTGCTTTGCTAACTCAATTTTCCAGTTAACTCTTTCTTTCTGATTAACTCTTTCTGATCTGTTCCTAACATATCTCCCAGTTAGGATAAGTCCTTTGGGTATATGCCAAGGAATATCACATGATCATACAGTAAATTCAGTTTTTAGTTTTTTGAGAGTTATCCACAATGCTTTCCATATTGATTGCAGAAATTTGCATGTGAGCTAGTATTCCCCTGTCTCCACATCTGTGGAATACATTATTTCTTCTTTGAAATAGGCTTATCACCTGGAGAAGCTGGTACTTAGTGGGAGGAGCTGATATCAAAACCCAGGTGAGCAAGGAGTTTCCTGGTGATGCTGACATTTGTGATGCTGGCATTCCCACGGAAGGTGCACAGGACTTTAGAATTCTAGGAATTTGAAGGGAAGAGATATATAAAAGGCCCACCACAGAAGCTGGACCCTCTGTCAACATTTACCAGCAAGGGCAGAGTACACGGGTTTTGAGCTAGAAACTGCAGGCGGCCATGTTGAACCAGGGACCTGGCCGTGGCCATGGCCATGCCTTGAGTGAGTGTATACTTCCAGCCATTACTTTGCAAGCAATCTCAATAAATTCTGGCTAGTCTGAGATTGGAGAGTTCTTTCCCTTGCTTTGCCTAGCAACCTGGAACAGGCAACAGCCGAGGCAGGGTTAGACTGTGGGACACTGTATGTGGTGGGTACTTCCACCCTGGGAAGAAAATTCCTGTGCTCCAATATCCTAGCCAGCGTTTGTTGTCTTTTGTGTAGTTGTTCTTAGCCATGCTGAATTGAGTAAATCGAACCTTAAATTAGTTTTATTCTGTCTTCTCTAATTACTAAGTATGGTTTAGCAATATATATATATATATATATATATTATATATATATATATATATAATCTTGATGTGACACGCCAGGAAAATAGAATGGAAACACGGAGGCAAGGGGAAAGAAAGAGCCTGAAGGAGGGGGATACTAGGGAGCAGATAGTATCAGGAGGGAAATGGGGACATTGGGAGTGTTCAGCTGCAAGGGGAGGAGGGAAGGACAGGCAGGTGCCATGGTGGTGGGAAAGGAGGGATCTCAGGAATGAGGGGATGGTGGGAAGTAGGTGTTATGGAGGAGGGTGAAGATAATGGGACTGCTTGGAATGAGGGGGCAGAATGAGGTTGGTTAAGAGAGAGAGAGAGGAAGATGAATGGAGCTTGGCAGGGCTATGAAAGCAGTAGGGAGACAGACTAGCTGGAGGACCCCTTTGAGGAATGCCCATATAGTTTCTGAACATTAGTGCAAGTGTATACCCAGAGACTGTAGGACAAGTATCAAGTGAGAGACAGGAGAGACCACCCTTCCCGTGTTCAGTCACAGTAGTCCAAGAGACTCCCAAAATAATGCAGGGTACTGCCCGAGCTTTTGGTTATGTTCCAGCATAGGACAAGAAGACCCTACCCTACTCTTAAGACAGGACATAATTCCCACATAGGACTTGGAGAAATGGACTAAGAACTGACCTGGAAGCCTTGACTGAAGTTTAGTCTCATAGTCCTAGAGGGTACTGTGTAAGCTGCTAAGGAGAAAAATCAATCAATGGTCCAACACAGAACTAAAGCCTAACAACCATTACAGCTGGCACATCAAACCACCAAAACAGCTGCTATCTTTTCCTTGACAACATCTAACTATTGGGAAGGGCCCCAGCTGGGCAAACTGCTCCCACCCCCAGCAAGACAATTCTCAGCAGAGAAAGGTACTCTGTTTAACCTGAGGTGGGTTATTATTCACTCCCTGGACAGTTTTTATCCTTCGTATGCTTTTTCTGAACTATTCCTCGAGCTTCAAAGCCTTCCAGAGGCTTTTTATCGTGGAATTTGTCTTTTTGTCAATTTTTTCTTTAGGGACTTGAGCTCAACATAAATCCTGACACATTTGCCTTCTAGTGATGCAAACAAACTTCCTTTTCTGTTTTTTTTTTTTTTCCTTTTTTCTCAAAGCCAATTTTTTATTGAAGCTTTGTACATTTCATACAAAATTTCAAATCAAGTCTAGACCCTTGCCCCCCTCCCTGCCCTCCAACCCCACCAGAGCTCGTACATTCTACCAAACATGTTTTTCATCTTTTTCTCAGTATCTCTCAAAATTCTCGATGCAGAAGTTTACTGTTTCAAGCAGAACTTCACCATTTCAGTCAGTTCTTTGACCCAATCTTTTTCTTCTTGTGGATGTTGTTGTTATTCCCTCCAATATGCATCACTCCAAAATATACATATATGCATACCACATATATCATAGGTTTTAGCAGCTTATGATTATTACGCTGAAAGATGTCATGTTTGAAGGCTCCTCCTTGGCAAGCCCAAACCACCATCAGTTCTGCCCTTGTGCTCCACACTGGGGTTTTCCCTTCCCATGGTCACCAAATGGGGTCCAGTAAACACCACGTCCTGTCTTTATCTTCCTGTACTGGTCTCCATGATACAACCTGGGTAGTCCAACAATGGCAGTCTATACTCTGAAGAGGCTGAAACCCCAGTAGATGCTCAGTCCACAAGCTGGATGAATCAGCAGTCCCCATCTGGCACTGAAGGTTTGGAGGATTCTTGGAGACACATGAGTCTTCAGTCCATATTGGAAGGTTGAAAAGATGTGTCTCATGACTTTGAAGGAAGGCAAAAGCAGAGGCAGCCACAGGGTAGCTGCAATTGCCAAAAAGACAGGCAAAACAACTGTGCTTTTTTTTACTTTTTGTCTTTTTATTAAGATCTCAAGTTTTATACCTGAAGTACAATTTCTCAGGCCTTACTATTTATTTATTTCTGGTTATACTTTCCTTTTGGATGTTTAAGGCCACACAGATAGCCCAGATTAACCAAGGTTTTTGTTTTCTCAAGTTCAGTTGAGGATCTGGTCCTCAAGGGTTACTCAGGTTTTTTGTTGTGGGGGAGGGACCCCCTGGCTCCTTTTGGTTTTTCAATAACCAGTTCCATCCACTCAAGGACAAACTCAGATCTTGCTAGACCAGGCTTCCCTTTCTGAAGCATGAGCAGACTTTCCTCTTTATAGACTGGACACTGACTGAAGTCCCATTAGTGGATCTCCAAGACCTCCCTGCACAGGAAGACTGGTGACTCACATTTGCAGGACATTTTAAGAGATGCCCCCATGCATAGTCCCCTGGGACTTAGTTGACCTCTGAGGGCAAGGAACAAAGATCCCTTAGGTCCCTCAGCCAAATTGGTATGGGCATTAAGTATGGTTGTTAAGTATCCAGAAAGGCTAAGTTACACCAGCCTGATATTTTTAACTACTGTGTAATATTTTAGAAAAGGCTTGGACAAAAGCTCAAGCAGCCTTGTATAAGAAATACTAAGAAGCATGCCCATAAAATAAATACTGTGGCTAGACATAATGTCATGACAAACTAGTTTTTCCTCACTCTTTTGATCTTATATTACTCTAAAATATGCATACATACTCTCCACCCATATACCAAAAATTCCTAACTCTGAAAATAAATGGTAGCTTAGTTCTAGAACCTGTTAAGGGACTCACAATATAAGAGCACAGTGGTTTTCAGATCGCAAGGAATGTAACATTAACGTTGCTAAGTTTGCCTTACAACTAGGTACTTGGCACTAACATCCACAGATGAGGGATACCATTCGTCGTTTGTTTTTCCTGGGACTGTGGTACTTCATTTAACATTATATCTTCTAGTTCCATCCATTTACCTGCAAGTTCATGATGTCATCTTTCTTTACCACTGCATAGAACTCCATTGTGTAGATTTACCACATTTTCCTTTCTATATCTCTTTAGGCTGTGTCACTCCTCTACAGATATATTTTACATGTTGGTCTGAGTCACCTAGATTTGACAAAGCCTCTCCTACTTTATAAAGACTGACCTGTCAAGCGACTCAACACAGCCATTAGAGTTTCATACTACTCTTGAGGTCCTTATTCAATCAAGCTTTTGATTAAATCACTGGTAAACAGCCCTATCTGGCCCAGTGAACCGGGCACTATATATTGTTTTTCTCATACCTAGTTCCCTCAATAGTGATTGCCTCTATCCTATCATCCTCCATCCCCCAATATTTATGGGAGCCTCTATTGGGAATAACCACGTGTGTGTGCATACCCAGTCTTGGGCATGTGTGGGCTAACATTTCAGGCAGCATGCTTCAGAGTTACAAGTAAATATCATACAATATATCTTCTTATGCTTGTGGGAACTGGTAACTCCCCAGCCACACCCAGCCAGGAAGCTGTTGGCTTCCATGGCTCCCAAGTGTGGACAAACCCATGACTGGAGGGTGTTAGTATTAGTGACCATCTAATTGGTCATGGGATCCAGCCCCATGAAAACCAGACAAGATGAAAAGCTAACTGAAAAATTAACAGTTCATGATTTATCCGGCTAAGGAAATTTTATGCAAGAAAACAAACTTGAGGCCTCAGCCAGGTGGCAAAGCTTGAAGGAAACTCTCTTAATTATTGCAGGGCAGCTGTAAATAAGGAAGTCTTGTGACCTGGCTCATGACCCTAAAACATGCAGGCTGAAATCTGAGCAAACACACACCCAAGCTCAGGCATACCCACATATTATCAAACACACACCCAAGCTCAGGCATGCCCACGTCTCCCCCTTCTGTTTTTGCTCCCACAATCTCAGAGAGTCCAATAGTAATGGTGGTCAATACCTTTGTCTGGCCAAAATGGCCATGATTGTTCTACAAAAGTACTAAGGCTAATCAATGCCCATGTATAAACCAAATTCTGAGTAATCCAATTCATAAACATAAGCAATAAACATAACCAATATCCATGTAAGCCCACTTATTAAAAATCTGTGTCCAATGTTTGTACAAACCAGTGTCTCCAAGTTCAGCTGGAGAAGTTTGAATATACAAACATGCAGATCCAGTCCGTTTTTTCTGTGATCTCACAAATCACCCCCTTCTTTGACCCTTACAACCGGATGCACCAACTTCTTCCACAAAACTCCATGGGCCTTGGAGGGGAAGGTGAGAAAGAGTCTCTGAGATGACACATCAAGCTTTTGGATCTGTCCAAGTTCTGTTTTTAATAGACTAATGGTTCATTCAGGAGTCTCCTTTTAATTTTACTAATAAAACACAAATGGCAAGAAGCACAGACATTTAAACAAACATTAATCATTATAACAAGTTATGCTATGGGCACCAAAGGAGGGTGTCAGAGCATCACAGCTCTTTATTTTTTCTAATTTTTTAAAATTTTATTCATTCTTTATGTGTATGAGTGTACTGTCTGCATGTAGGTCTGTGCACCCGTGTCATGCAATGCTGCAGAAGTCAGAAGGGGTGTAGGATTCCCCTAGAACTGGAGTTAAAGATGGCTCTCAGCCACCATGTGGGTGAGGGGATCCAACCCTGGTCCTCTGCAAGAGCAGTCAGTGCTCTTAACCACTAGGCCATCTCCCCAGCCCACATCACAGCTCTTTAACAAAAGGATGACAATAGCTTTCTATTGTAGTGTATAAAGTCTCCTGCCACTAGGGGTTACCAAGCTTGCAATATCAGTCATGTGTTCTACCCACCCCAACCCCTAGGAATGGTCCAAGATCCAATTGGCACTTCTCTGGGTGTACACGTACTAGGCTGCCACCATTGCAATCCATCTTCCTTGGCATGCGAAATTGCAGCATGTGAGATCTGTGGTAGATCTTTGGAGACTTTCTCTTCCAGTGATTTGCATAGTGCTCCCTGGATCCATGAAGGTCAGTTGTCCATTTGCAGTGCAAGGTCTTAGCATAATTTTCTTTCCCATGCTTACATCATGTTGCCATCTTCAGTAATGGAGTATTCTTATCCACTTCTTGTGTGTACCCCAAATTATAGGCAAACAGCCTTTGTTTGGGAGGCTTTTAGCACCTCCCTGGCCAACAACTCCTGGCAGAGCACTCCATACCTAGAACTGAAGCCTCTATTTGCCAATACACCTTAATTAACCATAAAGCAAAATTTAGAGGTAGTGAACTGGTCCAGAGGGATGGGCACATATGCCCATGTTAGTATACTTTTCACATATCTAGACAGGTTACCTCCTCTGCTGGTGGATCCTGATCCATTTCTAGAATGTTTTATGATGGAACCCAGATGGGGGCTCCATCTGTGGAAAGGAACCAACAAACCCTTTCCCCATATACAGTAGTGGATTTGGGTTTTCTCATTGTCCTGACATTGTACCACTGATGTCTTATTATGGCCTATCAGAGGGCTCCAATGTTTATGGACTGGAGTTATTTCTGATTTCAAATTGACAAAAGGTTCAGAGTGCAATCCTGAACAGAGGTGTATTCCTCCCCCTTTTGATTTTTGTAATTGTCAGTACAAACAGAACAGTATCTCTTCTTTCCCAGACCCCTATATATTGATCTATAGTTCTTTAGAAGGCAGGAGTTGTATTACATACCTAAAGACAGGGACCAAGTTGAAAAGGTTTATCAAGTCTATCCAAACTGTCTCCTTTTGGACTATATACCATTGGTTTAAAGAGGTAAAACTCAAGGGTTTGTTTGGGTTTTTTTAGCCAAATTATTTTGTTGTGGGAAAAGAAATGTTACAGATAACAGTTGGATAATACAGAGAAATATTCAGAACACTTGTGTCTATTTAATACCAAAGCTGTAACTTGGAGTGAAGAGTAGATTAAAAATTAACATCAATTTGTATCCCTAATTAGTTTAAGCAATGTTACTATTTTTTATTTTGTTTACTTCTGTATGTGTATCAATGTACTGTCTGCATGCAGGTCTGTGCACCCATGTCGTGCAATGCCTCGGAGGTCAGAAGAGGGTGTCAGATTCCCCTGGAACTGGAGTTCTCCTGGAATTGGAGTTTCAGATGGTTCTCAGCTGCCATGTGGGTGCTAGGGGTCAAACCCGGGTCCTCTGTAAGAGCAGTCGGTGCTCTTAACTGCTAGGCCATCTCTCCAGCCCCATCAATGTTACTATTTTTACTTTAGAAATAGCCATTAATTTTAATTTTATACAGGAACCTTTTAGTTAATACCATGAGACTTGATAACAAATTTACCCTTAGTTATTAACATTTACTAAGTATTTAACATTTATTTCCATATATGTAGATGGATCAGTTATTTTAGCTATATTATTATAAAGTTTAAACTTTGAGATGTCCTTGGAGCAGATTCTAAATGACTAATTCTCTCCAAATATTTAGAGATGATTTACATAGGTTTGTTAAAAATCTGTTTACTTTAAAGATGTCCTACCTAGTGGTTAAATGTCCTACATATAAAACAAATCTAAATGTAGACATAAACTGTGCTCTGGAACAGAAGTAATTATTCCTTAAAATTAACATATCCTTAAAGCCAAAAACTGTGGAAATTTAACATGACAAATTATTTATCAGAGAGTAGATTACCAAAACTTTGCCTCAGGTTTTGAAGGACTGTAAACAGTAGGTGGCAATATGTACTCAGTAAAACATGAAATTGATATTATACATTTGAAATTCCATTAGTTACTTTCAACTTAGATATTATCTATCATGAGATAAACAACAATGAATTTTGTTGGAATTAATTTATCCCTTAGTTGTTTTTAACTATAAAATATCTTTATTCTTAGGCTGTTTGGCTGCCTTAACAGGCTTGAGTCTGAAGTGGGAGGGTCAATTCCATCTTCAGAGTCAAATTTTCAGTGACCTCAAGCAGCATGTGATTATATACCAATAACTTATACAAGACCAATTAAAAATTGACAATACCAAAAGTATGAAGAAAAGGGTTTTTTTTTCTAAGATGGACAAGAACCTAGAAAGTTATGAGGGATTAAGACATAAGTACACATTCACACACATACACACAGTGTTAAAAAGCAAAGATTGTTAGACTGACCTATGGGGAGGGAATTACATTAATTACCTTAAAATCCTTGCTCAAGAGTAGACCCTAATGGGTTCCTAAACCTGATGCCCTGGGGCAGCTCAAACTTTAAAAGTCTTTTTAGCCAATAGGATATGATGGTCCCCTTCTTTCATCTCAGCCCTTGGAAAACAGAAACGGGCAAGTGTCTGTAAGCCAAGGCCAATTATTTATGGAAATTGATCTCCAGGATATCTGGGCCAGGCCAGCCACTTGCCTCCAGGAATGGAGGAAGGCAGTGTGAGACTGCTTTGGGGAACTGCTTTGCTTTTGGGAACTGCTTTGTGGTTTTCATTGGGTACTACACAATAGTGTGACTTGATTTCCACAGGCTAGCCTTGCAGTCTGTTCCCTTTAACACATGTTTGTGTGTGTGTGTGTGTGTGTGCTTGTGTCTTAATCCTCATGACTTTCTAGTTTCCTGTATACTGAAGAGTTAACTACAAAAAACAATGGTTAAATCCAACTCATAAAAGCTATTTATTTCATGCTTTTGGTACTATTTGTTTTTAATTGGTCTTCAACAAGAGATTAATCTTCCTGCTTTGATTCCCTGTGGGGTCCTACAGAGCTTCTTAGTTCCACAGTGTAACCTGAGAGACAGACATTGTCTGTTCTGCCATGAGCCTTCACTGTTAGCTTTGGTTTTTCCCTCTGATTAATGGGTATAATTCTCCCTCTATGTAATTGTACCCAGTTTAAACACTTATGCACTTTCTAAAAAAAATCTTGTGTAACTAGTATTGCATATAAGCTCCAAGAAAAAGGCTAGTTTGGCCATGATCTGGTATTTTACAACCGTTGAGTCTCTGGCCAACAAACAATTGGCCGAAGACCTATGAATCCCTAAAACATACATGTCTGTAGAATTCAAAAGAAAAAACTGGGCTCAGCCAGGACTTCCCTGACTCTCTGCTTCCAAAAAGAGAAGGGGGAGGAATACTCCTCTTCCCTCCAGGATGTAGTTTGCAGAGCACCCTTCACTCTGAACCTTTTGTCAATTTTGAAATAAAAAATGATAACCCCAGTTAATAAACATTTAAGACTTCTGACAGGTCATAATAAGATACCATTGGTACTATGGCAAGATCCAATGTTAGGACAATGAAATAACCATATCCACTGCTAACAATGGGGCAAGGGTTTGCTTGTCTCTAGCCACAGATGTAACTTCCATTTGGGTTCAAACAAGAAGCGTTCAAGAAATGGATCAGACTCCACCAGCAGGGGAGCTGACCTGCCTGAACATCCAGAAACTGTGGCAGCATGGGCATGTGTGCCTGTCCCTTTGGACTATTGCCCTACCTCTAAATTTTGCTTTTTGGTTAAATACAATGTATTGGTAAAGGCTTCAGTACCAGGGTCAACTACTCTACCAGGATCTGTTGGCCAAGGAGGCTCTAGAGACCCCAAAAACAAAAGTAATTTGCCTGCAACTTCGGATACTCACAAGAAATGGGACAGTAAGACCCCATTGTTGAAGATACAGTGTGATGTGAGTGTGAGAAAGAAATTTATGCTGAGAACTTGCATGGAAATGACAGCTGACCTTCATGGTGCCAGAGATCACTATGCAAATCGCGGGGGGGAAATGGTCTCAAGTCCTGCTACAGTACTCTCATGCTGCACTTTCACATTCAAAAGAAGATGTAGTGCAATAGTGGTGGCCTGGTACATGTGCACCCAGAAAAATTCTAATTGGATCTATGACCTGCTCCCTGGGGGCAGGGAGACACCACTGATACTGCAAGCCTGGTTGACCTCTAGTGGCAGAAGTCTTACCTTATAGGCCACAGTAGAAGGCTACTGCCATCCTTTTGTTAAAGAGCTGTTCTAGTTTCTCTTCAATTGCTGTGACAAAACACTCTGACCAACACCAACTTGGAGAGGAAAGGGCTTATTCAACTCATATCTCCTGGGTCGTAGTTATCACTCAGGGAGCCTAAGGTAGGAACTCAGGACAGGAACCTGGAGGCAGGAGCTGAAGCACAGGCCATGGAAGAATGTTACTTACTGGCTGATCCTCTGACCCATGCCCAGCCTGCTTTCTTATACCATACACAACAACCTGCCCAGGGGTGGCACCACCTATTGTGGGCTGGGCCCTCCCACATTGCTCAACAATCAAGACAATACTCCACAGACGAGGCCAAGGGCCAGTCCAATGGAGCCAATTTCCCAGTTGAGGATCCCTCAACCCAGGTGTGTCAAGTTGACACTAGAGCTATCTAGCACAGGAGCTATGATGCCCTGACTAAGATACCATCCAAACATATGTGTTTGTGCCCATAGTGTAACTTGTTATAATGGTTAATGTTTGTTTAAATGTCTGTGCTTCTTGCTATTTGTGTTTTATTAGTAGGATTAAAAGGAGACTCCTAAATGAGCCACCAGTCCATTGAAAACAGAACTTGGACCAATCCAAGAATTTGAAAAAATGTATTGTGTTCTCTCTCTCTCTCTCTCTCTCTCTCTCTCTCTCTCTCTCTCCTCCCAGGCCCAGGGACACAGGTTGGTGCATCAGTTTGTAAGGGCCAAAGAAGGGGGGCAATTATAAAGTCATAGGAAAAATGGACTGAACTTTTATGTGATCAGCCAGTTTGTGTATGCAAACCTCTCCAACTGGACTTGGGAACCTGGGTTTTACAAGAATTGAACATGGATACTTGCTAATTGGGTTCACATGGACATTGCTTATGTGTATTGCTTATGTTTACTAATTGGTTTACCTGTGTTCAGGTTTTACGTGGACATTAATTATTAGTTACAAAATAGTCATGGCCATTTGGGCCAGGCAAAGGTAACTAACCATCACTTCTATCATGCTCTCTGAGTATGTGGGGGCAAAAACAGAAGGGAGAGATGTGTGCATACCTGAGCTTGGGTGTGTATGGACTAGCTTTTCAGCCAGCATGCTTCAGAGTCACAAGTAAAGATCACATAACCTCTCTGTTTATGCACCATGAGTCGGGATGACATGTTATGGTGCAGAGGTCTAGGATTGGCCACTGGGAGGTGATGTCATGGAATGTGGGGGCTGCCCCTCCCAAATCTATACAAGCTGCCTGTTGCATATAATAAATGGATTTGTATCTTCTAACATGGTCCCCAGGATGTGCTATAGCAATCCCACACCATACCCTCTTCAGCCTATTTCACCATGGAATTGACACCCCCACACATGTGTCACTAATGGTTGTTATTAATCAACCCATTAGGGACTGTTTTCCCCTGTGCTGTCTCAGGCTGTCTCAAGTAGGGATGAGATGGGTGTTTATATTACTTAGCTTTTCTGCTTCTGCAGCACTTAAAATAATTTAATCTGCTCCCATGTGCCACAGCCTCACAAGCCAGGTAGTGAGGGGCTCCTTCACTGCCTATTTGAAAGTCTTTCCCAATTCCAAAAACTCCAGTGCTGAATATTCTCTGAATGTCTAGGTTTCCCACACTGTACCATCACTAAAGCCACCATTAGCATGTTGAAACATGAATTTTTTTTCCTTTCTTTATATTAAATTTAGAACCCAAGGGTCCTCTGGCTCTTTTCCTATGTCATTCTCCTCTTTATTATTATCTGCCTTTTCTGCTGGGTCCCCTAGCTGCAAAAAGCAGCAGGCTGACACTTTTACCTCATTTTCTTCTTTATCCAATTTACAGGTAAGGTCAGAGGCCAATACTGGAGGGCAACCTCTTACATTTTCTTGCTCTGATTTCTCCCTTAAGTTTTTTATCTCTCTTTTGTACATCTCCCCTATTTGGGTATATTTTTAATAACATAGTCACCAGGATACCTTGGGCACAGCTTGTTGCACATCCTGCCCTTGGTCTGCTATTTCCAAAGGTCATAAAATCTCCTCTAGACCCTCTGTGCTTTGCAAACATCTCCATATTCACATGGCAGACCCCACTGGTCAATTAAGCATGCTACTTTGTACCACTTAGAAGCTGATTGCCAGCCAGGAATTTTTCCCACTGACTCTATCAGCCTGGGTGGCTTCACTTCAATTACACATATTAAAGTCCATTGCACAACCCATATTGCCACTGCTACACTTGTGAACACTATGCAGACAATCCACGCTGCCAGGATTCCCTCTGAATTTGCTACCAGCTTTGCTTTAGTTACTGATCTTTTGCCTCATAAAGGATAGAATTCAATCACTTGTCCTGAGCTCCTTCTGTTGTCTAATCCTGCTTAGGCTATGCTAATTTTTTAACCTTTTTCAAAATATATTTGTTTATTTTTCAAAGCCAATTTTTACTGAATCTTTGTGCATTTCATACAAAATTTCCCAATCAAACCTAGACCCATTCCCCCTTTCTTGCCCCCACCCCACCAGAGCTCATGCATTCTGCCAAATATGTTTTTCATCTTTTTCTCAGTCTCTTAAAATTTTTGATGCAGAAGTTTACTGTTTTGAGCAGAAGTTCACCATTTCAGCCAATTCTTTTACCCAGAGTTGTTGTTGTTGTTCCTTCCAGTTTGCATCACTCCAAAATATGAATGTATGCATGCCACACATATATCAAGATTATGACATCATATGTTTTAGCATCTTCACCTTATGCTTTATTTTATTATTTTTTCTTTATTAATCTTTATTAAGATATGTTTTCCTTAAGGAATTGTTTGGAGGCTCGTCCTGTCAAAACAAAACCACCATCACTTCTGCCCTTGTGCTCCACACTGGGGTTTTCCCTTCTCGTGGTTACCAAATGAGGTCCAGTAAGCACTGCATCCTGTCTTGATCTTCCTGTACTGGTTTTCCGTGATACAGCCTGGGTAGTCCAACAATGGCAGTCTATACTCTGAAGAGGCCGAAACCCCAGTAGTTGCTCAGTCCACAAGCTGGATGTCTCAGCAGTCCCCATCTGGCACTGAAGATTTGGAGGGTTCTTGGAGAGACATGAGTCTTCAGTCCATATTGGAAGGTTGGAAAGCTGCATCTCATGTCTTTGAAGGATGGAAAAAGCAGTAGCAGCCACACAGTAGTTGCACTTGCCAGTAATAATTGAAGACAGGCAAAACAACAGTTCTTTTTTTGCCTTTTTACTAAAGACTATGCCAATTTTTAGCAGATATTTCTACCAGGATATACCCGAGCACATGTTGTCTTGCCTCAGCTGTTATTTGGTCCCCAGGTAAATCAAGGAGCCCTCTCCAATCTTAGTTTCGGGAAGAGTTTGGGGGAAAATAGAGAGTTTCTTCAGGCTTGCCTACAAAGTGATGGGTGCAAGATATCATTTACTGGCCAAGCAGCAATTTTCTATTCCCTTATGGCCACCCAGACTTCTGGCATGAACCAGGTGACCTCAACCCATAATGGTAAAATGGTGAGCATGTACTAGCTCCATATGGCTGGATTTTATATGCTCCTGTCCACTTCCCCAACACGGTGCCAGTGGAGTCCCCAAATTCCCAGAATGCATTCTCATCAAGCATTGTGAGCATCACACTGTGTGCTCAGCTTTGCCCTTAACCCCTTCCTTTACATAAAATAGATTCCATCTTTGTAGTTCTCAGCTTGTCTGATGATGGTCCATTTCAAAAGAAGTTGTATTTTATCCTACAGGCAGTCTGTCATCAGGAACATTCAGGAGGTGTTTGTTAATAACCCATCATACAGCCACCTCAAGCACCTTTCTAGCCATGTGTTGGGGTTTCAGGTGGCCACTGAGCAACATGGACATCCATCAACACCCAGGAGACCAACCCCAAGAAGAATTCTAGGCACAGGTGGGAAAGGATTTGTCAAGTAAAAATGTGGCTGAAGAGCCAAGATGGTAATGATATTGGCTGCTCTTAACAAACCATGACTCCTGTAAGAGGAACCATTACTGACTCCCCCTGGTAAGGAGGGAAGATGTGGCAGCACCAGATACTAAAATACAAGCAGAATTTTGATCATGAAAACAAAAACAAAATATGTGAACCATCTCACTTCTTGAGTGAAAGTTATGGTTGGTTTGCTTCAATATAGATGTCTCTCTAGCAGTAGATTCAAGTCACAAAGTTACTGCTACCTCTTTTTCCTGCACAGAAACCAAAATGTTCTTGCTTAAACATAAGTGTAATCACGTGGATAGAGCAGTGCAGACTCGAAAATAGGAATCAGCATAAATGAAACTGTGCTCTGCCTCCCCCAACTCCATGATCCTGGAACTGTGATTGCCTCCCATGAACCTGAAACCTGGGTCCTTACCACAAACCTGGACTGTGTACCTGTCCCCTGGACCCAGACCAATGGTTGTCTCTCATGAGCCTGTAGTTGTGGTCACCTCCAACCAGCCTGGAAATGTGGTTTTCTTATTATATCCAGCACAAGTCACCAAAGAATGCCACTCAGTAGTGATATAATTAGAATACCTTTATTGCTTTCAGTAATGATCAAGCTCATGCCCAAAAGAACTCTTGAGCCAGAAAAAACAAGATAGGGTTTATAATGCCAAAATTCATAATTATATCATACCAGTTGCAGACTTGTCCTTAGCCCCTGTTTATTCTTCTTTGTTCCAAGTTTATACAATGAAAAGTAGGGGTCTCAGAAAGCATGTGAAAGGGCCAGGATCCCAAAGAAAGTGAAACTAACCTGGTGCCCTCATACAGATAGAAGCTTCATAGATAAACCTTGGGTGGCAAACAACTCTAAGGGAAGGCAGTTAGGCATTGAAAGCACACATAAATCTTGCTTAAAGCACTTACTTAGATTGTATCTGTCTTACTTAGACAGATACAATCACAGGTGCACTTAGATCCTGAGTAAAGCAGACAATAACTGGAGGAAGACAGATAACAATCAGTGAAGACTGTCCAGGATGATTTTCCCATAGAACCGAAGGGAAGTTCAGGGCATGGCAGCAGTGTCCCATTTGGTGTTTCAATTGACAGAGTCTATGGTGAGCCCACCGTTTTCAGCAGACCGTCCACTGTCTGGGCCCTGAGCTGCTTCTCAGAAACTCCTGAACTCTGTTTTATTCTAAGTTAATTCATCCCAGCCTCCAGCATACTGTGTCCAACCATTCAAGAAGGAAGGTCTCTCCTGAATGCCACTGTGTTCCTTGCCATACAACCCCCACTTATGTGCTCTTGGTACCTTTGTCACAAATCATGGGGACTGAAATTGCATGTAATCATGCTTAGATCCTCTATTTGGTTCCCTGATCTATGTGTTGATTTTTGTGCCATTGCCATGCTGTTTTAATGACTATAGCTCTAAAACATAATCTGAGGTCTGGTATGATGATTCCCCAAGCATTTCTCAAGGGATTCCCTAGCCAACACATCTCCCTATTTTTTCCTAGTCCCCTTAAGCTCCATTCATCCCTCCTGGCTGCCATCCAACCTCCTTCTGCCCTTCCTATTCCAAACAGCCCTAGTATCCCCCATTTTCTCACTAATAATATTCACCTGTCACCATCCCTCTGTCCCCCACCCTGACCATGGACCCCTGATAGTCCTTCCCTCCTCCCTTTCCCCCACATCCTTCCTGGTAACTATTCCCTTCTTGGGGGCTCTTCCTTTCTATTTACCTCTTTGTTTCCATTGTCCTGGCTCCTGCTATTATGTCAAGGTATATACTGAAGTTTAAGGGATTGATGCTATGATATGCAAATTAGGGAGAACATATGTCACTTGCTTTTCTTTTTTTTTCCATTTAAAGGTATATTTTATTTCATTTTCTTATTTTATTTTTTTATTGATGCTTTGTGCATTTCATACATCATTTTCCAATTTAGTTCAGGCATATTTCCCTTTCCCTTCCACCCTACCCCCATCCCATCCCAGATCATGCATTTTGCCATAACGGTCCTGCATCTTTCTTTCAATTTTTTTTTTCATTTTTTAGCTAAAAGTGATGATCCATGAGTACAAGCATCCTTCATATGAAACCAATTTGCAGGCTGTTGTGCCCAAACCCCCACAGCCCCACCATCCAGCAGGGGGTGAGGGGTTGTATGTTCAGTCAAGTTGATCAAATGAGTGTCCAGACTACATTCATTGCTGATGTTTCACCAGTTCACCCCAATCACAGCCCTTACATTCTACCACCCCTCTTCTGCAGATTGTTCCCTAAACTTAGAAAAGGGGCACAGGTGGATGATGGAAGCAAAACAGTCCACTCTTCTGGAGCTGTTTGTTTGGACTCTGGCAATTCTGGGTGTTTCCTTTCATGGGCTGACAGTTTGTCCAGGAATAACCTTTCGATCCTACTAATGAAGCACAAGCAATTAGATATATAATTTTTTTTTTTTATTTTCAGGTATTGATATATTTTTTTTATATTTTTAAGGGATTCTACATACTAATGACACAGTTGTTTGCAGAAAACATTGATGTTACTCAGATGTCATACAATTAGGTAATTGGTGCATTTGCAAGTATCTATGTCCAAATTTGAACAACCCAAGGTTCCCATAGTCCAGTTGGAAAAGCTTGTATTCCAAGGCATTTGATCAATCCGGAGTCCAGACTATATTCTGTAGTCTCATGATTCACCCCTTCTCTCTGCACCCTTACAGTCTACCATGCCTCTCTTCCACAGGTTTGTTCCCTGGGCTTTGGGAAAGGGGCACGATAGTGGGGTAGAGAAGGGAAACAGTTCTAATTTCTTTGGAGTTGTCATTTTTGGACTTTAGTCTGTTCAGGTTGGTTCCCTTCATGGGTTGACAGCTTCCCAGTGATACCCTTTTTAGCATACTAACAAAAAGCACAAGCTATTGGAATGTACAGGCATTTATAGCAGTACCAATTATTATGTCAAGCTCATGTGAGCATAGACACAGATGCTTGGATGTATTCTAATCCGACAAACTGTGTTCTCTATAAAGGGTGACAAGTTCTTATTGTGGCTTATAACATCTCCTAACCACTATGGACATAAGCTTTGTGGCATCTGCTGTGAGTTATTCCTCCAAGGAGAGAGCTAATAGCCAAATAGATTTATGATTGGGATAGATATTAGACACTTGGCTGCCACTGTTGCACAGTATCTCCAGGCTTGTAGGTGTAGCTGACTATGATGGAGGAGTCTTGCTTTTCTCTCGGGAGACCTATTTTGCTTTATTGGGCTTAGTGCCTTTGGTAACTGCTCTCTGGTTTCAGAGGCCAGTTGTACACTAGCAAGTGACGTCTCATAACATATTTTTCATGATCTCACACCAGGTCTTCGAAACAGGGACGTACTGCCTTTTCTTCGCCTTGCATATATCCCACTTATAGGCAAAAGCCTTTATATTTGGGGGGGCATGTTTGAATCCGCCTAGCCCAACATCTCCTGGGCAGAATAATTCATTGCTGATGTCAGGCTTTCCTATAGTAATATATTTTGGTTAATTGCATTCAACTTATAACACTTTATTATTGAATTTGCTCTAGATAGAGAAATCCTTTCACAGTTCCATGCCTATCACATTAGTTAATATTATCCTTTTTTATAGGAAATTACACACTGTAACAATTGACTCTAATTTCATAACATGTTAGGGAGATCTTCATTAACCATCATGTTTTTCTTTTCCTATAAAGGGGAGAGTAGAAGGTTTTTCTCAGCTCTGGAAGGTAAACTTTACATTGAGGCCTCATGTATTATAACAGTCAACCCCAATTATTATTCAGAGATATGCTCAGTGTCCGTGACTCAAGGGGGCCCAGTCTTGAGGTCCTTTCCCCATTTTTTTTTTTTCCCCCCTTTTTTTAATTTGTTC
>VZQC01014891.1:2334158-2400169 GCA_009823505.1 Rhizomys pruinosus
CTTTGCTCCATGTTCTTCTTGCTTTCATGGTTTGCGGCGAGAAGTCATTTGTGATTCTGATGGGTTTCCCTTTGTATGTGACTTTTCTCTTGTGGCCTTCAGAATTTTATCTTTGTTTTGGGCATCTAGCACTTTGACTATGATATGGCGTGGGGAGTTTCTTTTGTGATCTTGTCTATTTGGAGTCCTATGTGCTTCTTGTATTTGAATGGGTTTGTCTAGTTTTAGTTTGGGGAAGTTTTCATCTATTATTGTGTTGAAGATATGCTCAATACTATTCTCTTGAGTTTCCTCTCCTTCCTCTATTCCTATGATGCAGAGGTTTGATCTTTTCATAGTGTCCCATATTTCCTGGTTGTTCCACTTTTGTGTATTTTTAAATTTTTCATAATCTTTTTTGAGTTTTTTAGTTGCTCTGTGTTATCTTCCAGATCTGATATTCTTTGCTCAGCTTCATCCATTCTATTTCTGAGGCTTTTTCCTTTCCTTTCTTCTTGATTGGATGAGTGTTCTATTTCCTTTTTCATTTCATCCTGTGACTTCTTTAATATATCCATTTCTTTTTTGAGTTTCTCAATCTCTTCTTCATGCTCCTTACTTCGTTGGTTGGCTTCCTTTTTCAGTGTTTCTACTTCCTTAAGGTGTTTGTTTTTTTCTCTCTCTAGTTCTTTCTGAAGTTTGTCAATCCCTTCCTTTAGTTCTCTGAATTCTTCTTTATGTTCTTTAATTTCTCTGCATAGGTCTGCAATTATTCCTCTAAGGTCTGTTTCTGGGGTCACCTCCAAGGGGATTCCAATGTACCTATCTCCTACAGGGTTGGTAGAGCTTGGTGTGGAATTATCCTGCACCTTTCCCATGTTGTCCCTTCATCGTGTCCCTGGCATGTGGATTTCCGTTTTGTGATTCAAATCCCAAATGCCTTTTCAGTGTGTTGAAGGCTGAAAGCTTCATTTGTTTTGCTTACCTCCTTCTTATGCTTTTTTTTTCTTCCTCTCCCCCTCCTTGTTTATG
Organism: Rhizomys pruinosus; assembly: GCA_009823505.1. Taxonomy (NCBI): domain Eukaryota; kingdom Metazoa; phylum Chordata; class Mammalia; order Rodentia; family Spalacidae; genus Rhizomys; species Rhizomys pruinosus. Next base: position 2,335,170 of record VZQC01014891.1, read on the forward strand.
GAGTGTTGACTTGTCTAGGTTTTCAGGCTTTCACTTTTCTTTATAGATTGGATATTGGAAGTCTAAGTCACTCTTCCTTTCCTGTTCTGAGAGTTCTCCTAATCCAGTCCTCTGGATACTCTCTCTTCCTCAATTCCAATTGTTGGCAGGGGTGGGTATATGCCTGGCTTAGCCCACACCCCGGCACCTGAGTCAGGCACCAGAGTGAGCCAGACCCAAGCTCAGGACTGCTTCCGGCTGCGAGGGGGGAAGGGCAACCCGCCGGGCTTAGGGTACGAACCTAGCCCCCGCCAGCCACCTGGCCATCTGCCACAGACCAGAAATCAACTCTCCGGCACCACAAAAGTCACTCTGCCCTAAGCTTTTACCTGCCTAGAGCCGTCGGACAGCTCCAAGTGTTCCTATCAGGTCCGGAACCAGAGTCTAAACACACGACCCTACTGCGGCCCGAGTCAGGCTCCAGAGCGAGCCAGACCCAAGCTCAGGACCGCTTCCGGCTGCGAGGGGGGAAGGGCAACCCGCCAGGCTTAGGGTACGAACCTAGCCCCCGCCAGCCACCTGGCCGTCTGCCACAGACCAGAAATCAATTGTCCAGCACCACAAAAGTCACTCTGTCCTAAGCTTTTACCTGCCTAGAGCTATCGGATGGCTCCAAGTGTTCCTATCAGGTCCAGAACCAGAGTCCAAACACACGACCCTACTGTGGCCCGAGTCGTCACTTGCTTTTCTTATTTTGTGTTGTTTCAGTTAGTATAATAATCTCTAGTTCCATCCATTACCCAGCAAATTTCATAAACTCATCTTTTCTTACTGCTGAATAGAACGGCGTTGTGTAAATGCACCACATTTTCTTAGTCATTCATCAGCTGAGGACATTTAGGTTGTTTCCATTTCTCAACTACTATGAAAAAGAGTAGCAATAAATATGGATGTACAGGTATCTCTACAGTAGGATGAATCCTTTGTGTACATGCCAAAGGGGTGGGAAAACTAGACCATATGCGAGATTGATTTTTAGTTTTTTGAGCTTGCCACACAGCTTTCCACTGAGCTGGTGTCCATTCCCACCAGCCATGAATGAACGTTTCCCTGTTGAGCATTTTTTAATGCGTTTCTTATCCATTTTTATTTCTCATTTGGGAACTCTCTGTTAAGTTCTATAGCCCATCTTTTTATTGTTTCTTTGTTTTTTGAGTTCTTTGTATAATCTTGTATTAATCCTCTATGGCCTTTTAGCTGGGAAAGATTTTCTCCAGCTGAGTAGGTTTCCTCTTCCTTAGTTTTTCCTTTTGCTGTATAGAAGCTTTGTCATTTAATGAGGTTCCACTCGGTGATTGATGACCTTCCTGCCTGAGCAACTGATAGAAAGTCCTGTCCTACACATATATGTTGTAGGATCCTGTCTATATTTTCTTCTAGCTGTTTCAGAGTTTCAGGCTTTATATTGAGGTCTTTGATATATTAGGAGTTGATTTTTGTGCAGGGTGAGAGATAAGAGATCCAGTTTTGCCAGCAACATGTGTTGAAGATGCTATTTATCTTCCATCATGTGCTCTTTGTATCTTTGTCACATATCAGGTGGTTGGAATTGCATATATTCATGTTTAGGTCCTCCGTTTGGTTCCACTGATCTATGTGTCTATTTTCATGCTAGTTTCATGCTGTTTTGATGACTATAGCTTTGAAATATAATCTGAGATCTGGTATGATGATTCCCCCTAACATTTTTTTCCTCCAGGTCTTTTGGGATTCTGTATGAATTTTAGGATGATTTTTTTCCATCTCTGTGAATATATTTGTCATGGGTATTTTTATTAGAATTGCATTGAATCTATAGATTGCTTTTGGTAAAATGGTCATTTTCACAGTATTAATTCTACCAACTCATGAGTATGGTAGGTTTTCCATCTACTAGTGTCTTCCTATATCTCTTTCTTTAATGATTTAAAATGTTCATTGTAGAGCTATTTAATGACTTCGGTTAAGTTTATTCCTAAATATTTTACTTTTTTTACTCCTTTGTGCAGTTGCTGTCTGGTTTAGAAAGTCTTTTCCTATGCTTATGTCTTGTAGGTTACTGCCAATGTCTTCTATCATTTTCAAAGTTTTGAGTTTCACACTGAGGTCTTTGATCCATTTGGAGTTGATTTTGTACAGGTGAAAGGTAGGGGTTTAATTTTATTCTTCTACAAGGGATGATCCAATTTTGCCAACACCATCGACTGAATAAGCTTTTCTCCATCGAGTCTGTCTGTCCCCTTTGTCAAATATGAGGTGGATGAAATTTCATGTGCTCAAGTTTGGATCTTCAATTTTGTTCCATTGATCTACGGGTCTGCTATGTGGCAATACCAGGCTGTTTTTATGACTATAACCCTGTAATATAGTTTGAAGTCTGGTGTAGTAATCCCCCCTGTATTGCTCTTTTTGCTCAGAGTTGTTTTGGCTCTCTTGGGTCTTGTATTTTTCCATATGAACTTTGGGATGTTTTTTTCTAGGTCTGTGAAGAAGCTCATCGGGATTTTAGTTGGTATTGCATTGAATCTGCACGTTACTTTGGGCAGGATGGTCATTGTTACTATATTAATTCTTCAAATCCATGAGCATGGGAGGTCCTTCCATCTTCTGGTATCTTCTTCAATCTCCTTCTTCAGGGATTTAAATTTTTCATTGTAGAAATTTTTAGTGTCTTTGCTCAGGTTTGTTCCTAGATATTTTTTGGAGGCTATCGTGAATGGGAAGGTCTCCTTGCATTCTTTCTCCAGTTGCTTCTTATTGGTATAAAAAAGGCTACTGATTTTTCTAGGTTAATTTTGTATCCCTCCAATTTACTGAAACTGTAATTGTTTTGAGAAGTTTTCTGGTGGAGTTTCTGGCATCCCTTAGGTAAACTATCATATCACCTGCAAAAAGGGGTAGTTTGACCCCTTGTTTTCCAATTAGTAATCCTTTCATTTCCTTTTCTTGTATTATTGCTCTCCTGAGCATTTCAACCACTATATTGAAAAGGAGTGGGGATAGCAGGCAGCCTTGCTGGGTTTCTGACTTTAAAGGGAAAGCTTCTAATTTTTCCCCATTTAGGATAATGTTGGCTGTGGCTTTATGTTGAGAAATGTTCCCTCAGGTATAATTCTCTCTAGCACTTTAAACATGAAGGCATGTAGAATTTTGTTGAAGGATTTTCCACATCAATTGAGATGACCATGTGGTTTTTGTCTTTCAGTCCATTTATATGCTTTATGACATTTATTGATTTATGTAGGTTGAGCCATCCCTATATTTCTCATATGAATCCAACTTGGTCATGGTGGATGACCTTTTTGATGTGTGCCTGTATGTGGTTTGCAAGTACTTTGTTGAGAATTTTTGCATCTATGTTCATTAATGAAATGGGTCTATAGTTTTCTTTTTTGATTGTATCTTTGCCCAGTTTTGGTATTAGAGTGACCCTGGTTTCAAGGAATTTGGGAGATTTCCCTCTTTTTCTATCTTCTTGAATAATTTGGGTAGTAGTGGCTGTAGGTCTTCTTTGAAAGTCATAGATTTCCGGGCTGGAGAGATAGCCAAATGGTTAAGAGTGCTGACTGCTCTTGCAGAGGACCCGGGTTCAATCCCCAGCACCCATATGGTGGCTGAAAACCATCTTTAACTCCAGTTCCAGGGGAATCCGATGTTCTCTTCTGACCTCCGGGGCATTGCACGACACAGGTGCACCAACCTACATGCAGACAATACATTCATACACATATGAAAATAAATTTAAAAAAAGAAAGTCATAGACTTCTACTCTGAATCCATCTGGGGCTGGGCCTTTTTTTAGTTGGGAGGTTTTTTTTTATCACGGTTTCAATTTTCTCATTTATTACGGGTCTGTTTAAACTGTCGATCTCTTCTTAGTTAAGTTTTGGTGAATTCCATGATTTCAGATATTCATCCATTTCTCTTAGGTTTTCAAATTTAGTCGAGTATAGGTTTTTGAAGTATTCCCATATGATATCTGTTTTGGGCTAAAGGTTTATCTATCTTGTTTATCGTTTCAAAGAACCAGATCTTGGATTCATTGATTTTTTTTTTACAGTTTTCTTTGTTTCTATTTTATTGATTTCCACTGATTTTTGTTATTTCTTCCTATCTGTCAGGTTTAGGATTCATTTGTTGTTGCCTCTCAAGTGTTTTTAGTTGCAGCGTTGGTCTCATTTCTGCTCGTCCTGTTTTCTTTATGTTAGCACTTAGGGCTATAAATTTCCCTCTGAGGACTGATTTTAAAGTGTCCCATAGGTTTTGTTGTGTTGTATCATCCTTTTCCTTTAGTGCCAGGAATACTTTTATTTCTTTATTTCTCCCTTGACCCATTGATTATTCAGGCATGTGTTGTTTAGTCTCCATGAGCTCTTGAAGCTAGTAGGGCTCTTTATTATTGGTATAAAGAAAGGCTACTGATTTTTCTAGGTTAATTTTGTATCCCACCAATTTACTAAAACTCTTAATCATTTCTAGAAGTTAATCATTTCAAGATATGTCTGAGTCCAAGATTACTGTCCCATACTCTCTACTCTCTTTTCTGCTGTATTCCATGAACCTCAGGTTTAGAGGTTCCCCTCTAGATATGTCATTTAAGCCTAGGTATCTATTGGACATATATTCCCTTTGTCTGACCATTTTTAGAACTCTGCAATAGCTTCCACCTATTGCAAAAAGAAATTTCTTTAATGAGTGGTGTATGGTATACTTATCTGTAAATATAAGGATCCATTTTTAGCATTTGATAATAAATTTCATTTGCCTAGATATATGACAGAGATAGGGTTTTCTTTTTTTCCAATTTTTATTGAAGCTTTGTGCATTTAGAGATAGGGTTTTCTCTAGGATCTATCAACCCTCCAGCTGTGTGTACTGTGATGTGTTTACAGAGCCACCTATGAGTTCACTCCATTGAGAGCTCTTTATGTTCAGTTAGATAGCTGTTAATTGCTCCCCAGATAAGAGTGCCAGCACTGCACCTATAGAGGTGGTTTGATGTGCCAGCTGTAATGGTTGTTAGGCTTTAGTTCTGTGTTGGACCATTGATTGATTTTTCTCCCTTAGCAGCTTACACAGTACCCTCTAGAACTATGAGAGCTAAACTTCAGGTCAAAGGCTTCCAGGTCAGTTCTTAGTCCATTTCTCCAAGTCCTATGTGGGAATTATGTCCTGTCTTAAGAGTAAGGTATGGTCTTCTTGTCCTATGCTGGAACATAACCAAAAGCTCGGGCAGTACCCTGCATTATTTTGGGAGTCTCTGTGACTGAACACTCAAAGGGGGGTCTCTCCTGTCTCTCACTTGATACTTGTCCTACAGCCTCTGGGTATACACTTGCACTAATGTTCAGACACTATATGGGCATTTCTCAAAGGGGCCCTCCAGCTAGTCTGTCTCCCTACTGCTTTCATAGCCCTGCCAAGCTCCATTCATCTTCCTCTCTCTCTCCTAACCAACCTCATTCTGCCCCCTCATTCCAAGCAGTCCCATTATCTTCACCCTCCTCCATAACACCTACCTCCCACCATCCTCTCATTCCTGAGATCCCTCCTTTCCCACCACCATGGCACCTGCATGTCCTTCCCTCCTCCCCTTGAAGCTGAACACTCCCAATGTCTCCATTTCCCTCCTGATACCATCTGGTCCCTAGTATCCCCCTCCTTCAGGCTCTTTCCCTTTACCTCCATGTTTCCTTTCTATTTTCCTGGCTCCTGGTGTCACATATGGAATATATATATATATTCCATAAAAAGATGGTTTATAGCCTTGAACACAGAGTTCTCAAATGAACAAATAACGATGGCTAAGAAGCATGTTAGAAAGTGCTGAACATCCTTAGCAATTAGAGAAAGGCAGATACAACTAATTTAAGCTTCCAATTTACTCAAGCCAGGCTGGCTAAGATCAACCAAACAAAAGACAACAAATGCCGGGTGTGATGGTGCAGGCCTTTAAGCCCAGTACTCAGGAGGCAGAGGCAGGCAGATCTCTGTGAAGTCAAAGCCAGCCTGGTTTTCAGAGTGAGCTCCAGGCCAGCTAGGAATAAAGGGAGACCCTGTCTCAAAAAGACAAAAAGAAAGACAACAAATGCTGGCTAGGATATTGTAGCACGAAAAATTTCTTCTCAGGGTGGGAGCGTCACAGTGCACAGCTACACACACAGTGTCCCACAGTCTAGCCCTGCCTCTGCTGTTTCCTGGTCCTGGTTGCTAGGCAAAGCAAGGGAAAGAACTCTCCAATCTCAGACTAGGACGAGAATTTATTGATATTCCCTACAAAGTACTGGCTGGAAAGAGTACAGTGACTCAAGCCGTGGTGGCAGCTAGGTCCCCAGTTCAACATGGCCACCTGGAATTCTGGTGCGAAACCCCATGCTCTCTGCCTTGGCCAATAAATGGCAAGAGAGGGACAGCCTCATGTGGTGGGCCTTTTATATATCTCTGCCTCCCAAAATCCCAGAATTCCAAAGTCCTGTGCACCTTCCATGGGAATGGCAGCATGGCAGATGTCAGCATGCAGGGAAACTCACTTCACAGCTGGGCTTAGATATCAGCTCCTCCCCCTAAGTACCCAGCTTCTCCACGTGATAAACCCATTTCAAAGAGAAATAATTCATCCCACACTCCACCTGGCTGGACGCTCCAACCTCTTCCACAAGAGTCCCTGGGCCTTAGAAAGGTGGGAGATAAGTCTTTGAAGTGATATCAAATTCTTGGGTCTGTCCAAGGTCAATCTTGAATGGGCTAATGGCTCATTCAACAGTTTCCCTTTTATGTCTACTAAATAAAACACAAATAGCAAGAAGCACAGACATCTAAACAAACATTAACTATTTTAACAATCACAAACATAAATGCTTGGATTGTATCTTAATCCTGGCATTACAGCCTTTTAATGGGGCCTATAAAGTCTTCCACCACTAGGGACGCCATTCTTGCAGTAGCAGTCCAAAGGAGCAGACCATAGATCCTATTAGACTTTCTCTGGATGTACACACACCTTGGCGGCCACTATTGCACTTACAGCTTCTTTAGAGAATTGTAGCACATGAGGTCCATAGAGCTTCAGGGACCATTTCTTTCCAGTGATTTGCATAGTGCTCTTCAGCACTGTGAAGCTCAGCTGTCCATTTACAGTGCAAGGTCTCAGTATAATTGTCCTTCCCCATGCTCACATCCTGTAGTTTCTTCAGCAATAGGGTCTTACTAGCCACTTTTGTGTGCACCCAAAGCCATAGGCAAAATGGCCTTTGTTTTGGCAGCTTTTAGAGCCTTCCCAGCCAACAGCTCCTAGCAGGGCAGTCTATGCCTTGTACCAAAGCATTCACCTACTACTAATATGTAAAGCTCCCAAAGGTTCCATAGTTATACCTAGCCCTGGTACCCCTCCTTAATGAATTTACTTTTTAACTTTATTTCTTCCAACATATTGGATATATCTCCAACCAGTCTCACATCTGTAAAACACTCAGACATTAACATTAGGTATTAAATCAAACACAAACCAGGTCCAACATAGCATGGGAAGATTTTATCTATTTGTGGCAATTGTTGTCTCAAAAGATCCATGTTCAGTTCAACAGCATGAATGAGAGGCATTAATTTAGTTCGTTCTTCAACACCTGTGGTTATTTTATCAAATCCGCTCAGTATTCTGGGGTTTTTACCAATAGCCTCCCTGTATTTCTCTAGTTTTGACAGACTCATTGGGCCTGACTCAAACTGCCTAGCCCTGCACAGAGCAAAGGAGGAATGTCTCTCTGCTGTATTTGTGGATTAACTGGGTCAGGCAGGCCCTAGGCCAGACTTCTGGCTGTAGTCAAAGCACATGCTTTCTTTTACTGACGTCCTCTGGTGTCTGGAGGAGGCCCCAGGTAAGCAAAGTGCTCCCACCCCCGGCAAGATTTTTCTCAGCAAAGAAAGGTACTTTGTTTAATTTGGGGGATTAATAGCCACCCCACCCCACCCCCTGAATAGTTTTTATTCTTTGTACACTTCTTGTGAATTGTTCCTCAGGCTTTAAAGCCTTTCAGAGGCTTTTTAGCACAGAATTTAGCTTTTTTTTTCCCCATTTTTATCCTTGGGAACTTTGGCTTTACACAGATCCTGCTACATCTGCCTCCTACTAACCCAGGCAGACTTCCTTTTTTGTTTGGTCCATTTTATATCTCCTCTAGGTTGCTTCACTCCTCTACAGACATAGTTCACATGCTGGCCTAGGTCACCTAGATTCAACTGAGCCTCCCTTACTTTACAAAGACTGTCCTCTCAAGGGGCTCAGCACAGCCATTAAAGTCTCATACCACTCTGGAGGTCCATGTTCAATCAAGCTTTTACTTAAATCATTGGTAAACACACCCTCATCTGGCCCAGAACACTGGGCACTATATATTGTGTGATGGTTAATCCTGGGTGTCAACTTGACTGGACTAAGGGTCTTCTGATTGGACCGCCTCAACCCGGATGGCCCACCCCAAATGTGGGCGTTACCTTCTGCCAGCAGGCAGTATTTAAGGCCACGGCAGAAGGAGCTGGTCCCTTCTTTTCTCCTGCAGCTTGCCTCTCTCATCTGGTGAGTTTGTCTTGCTGCTGTGATCAACCTTTCGGATCCCAGTGTGTACTGAGTCCGGCAGATCTCCTGGAATCCATTCGGGCCTTCAGCACTGGATTGGGACTACTGAGACATCCAGCCTTGCAGACTGAGCAGTTCCTGGATTCTCTTGGCCTTTCCAGTGTGGTGCAGCTACTGTTGGACTCCTTGAACTCTGTCACGTGAGTAAATCAATAAATTGTATATAGCTATATATTCGTCCTGTTACTTCTGTTTCTTTAGAGAACCCTGACTAATACAGATTGCTTTCTTCATATCTAGTTCTCTCATTAGCATTTGCTTCTCTGTTATCACTTTCCACACCCTGGTATTTAGGGGAATTTTACTGGGGATAACCACGTGTTCCTAATGGCTGTTATTAGGCAGTCCATTACGAAAATATTCCCCTTGTGCTGTCTGAAGCAATGCAGCTTATGTCTCAAGGCAGGATGGGTGGTTATACTACTCAGTTTTCCTGCTTCTGCAGTACTTAAAATAATTCCACCCACTCCCAGTACCACAGCCTTACAGCCAGGTGGTGTGGAGCTCCTTAAGTACATGCTTGAAAGTTTTTCCCAATTTCAACTATTCAAATGCTGAGTATTCCCTGACTGTCTTAGCTTCCTGCTCTGGTCCATCACTAAAGCCACTATTAGCATGTTGAGACATGGGTTTTTATTTTCTTTGTATCAAAGATCAAACCCAAGGGGCATCTGGCACTTTTCCCATGTCATTCTCCTTTTTTATCACCATCTCTCTTGTTTCCTGGGTCTCCTAGCTGCAAAAGGTGGCAGGCTGACACTTCTCCTTTTCCTCTTCATGCAACCTACTGGTGAGGTCCTGGGCCAAACTCTAACTTTCTTTTGCTCTACCTTTTCCCTTAAATCTTTGATCTCTCTTTGGGCCATCTCTCCTACTTGAGATATTTCCTTAATAACATTCAGTAGGATCCAGACCACCTCAGCCGAGGCTCACTGCACACTCTGTTTTTGATCTTCCATTTTCAGGGCTCATAAAGTCTGCTCCAAGCCCTCTGAGGTTTTCAAAACATTTCCAAATTCACGTCATCGTCGTCGTCGTCGTCACCGTCATCGTCCCCCCGCCCACCCCCATCAATAAACATGCTACTCCTTACCACTTACAATCCAGTGACCACCTGGGAATCTGTCCCCCTGACTCCATCTGCCTATCCAGCTTTATTCTAGCTCTGCATCTTAACTGTACAATCCATGCAGCTGTGGCCTGAATGCTGAGAGGCCCTGGGAATGCCATGCAAACAATCCACCATGCCACCATGCCCTGTGTATTTTCCTCTGGCTTGCCCCATAAAAGATATTCTGTCATTATTTTTCCCATGAGTTTGCTTTTGCCTAATCCTGCCCCAACTATGTCAAACTGTAGCAGAAGAATTTTCTCCCAGGGTAGGAGCACACACGGTGCACAGCTAACAGCACACAGCATCTAGCCCCATTTCTGCTGTTTACTGGTTCCCGGTTGCTAGACAAAGCAAGGTGTGGTGGTTTGAATGAGAGTGTCCCCCATAGGCTTCAAGTATTCAGACATTTTGTCCCCAGTTGGTGGCACTATTCTGGGAGGTCTTAGAAGGTGTGGCCATGCTGGAGGAAGTGTTAGGACTAGGTCAGAAAGAGCTAAGCAACTCTCTAGTTGAAGCAGGTCTGGTTCCCATAGTTACTCCCTCCCACCTTGAGTTATTAGTTCCCAGAGCTACCTGAAGTCAGGATGAACTTTCCCAGCCCTGTAGGAGTGCTTCTTACCCCCTAAGGAGCCCATTACTCTCCAAGGGGCTTCACGCTGCTAAACACAACCATTGTTTCAAACAAAGGGTTGCAGAACAGGTGGACTGATCCAATGAAAGACTGCCTGGTCTGCAACCACCAAGACCCCACCAATCAGAGAAAGGGTCACCATAACCGCAGTGGAAATGCCCTAACTGGGAATAAAAGTGGAAGAGGATCAGACCTCGGGCCAATGCCCTCCAGTCCCATGGGACTGTGCTCAGCCCGACACATTGATCTGTCTCTGTCACTGTCTCTGTGTTGTGTTCTGTCCTTTTCCTTGATGTAATGTTCTTTTATTAAAGCTTTTCCTCCACAGTGTTTGGCCTCTCGGGAGATTCTTTGGTAGAGTGGCATTTCTAACTCAACAGAAGTATGTCATTGGGGATGGGCTTTGTGAGTTCAACAAGCCTTGCCAGTCTCCAGCCCTCTCTCTCTCTTGGCTTCCAGTGCTCATTGGAGATGTGAACCTCAGCTTTCTGTTCCAGCCCCAGCCACCATGCCTCCCACCACAATGGACTCTGATTCCCTGGAACCCTCAATCATAAACTCAAATAAACTCTTCCTTTTATAAGTTCCCTTGGTCATGGTGGTTTATCACAGCAACAGAAAAGTGACTAATACACAAGGGAAAGAACACTCCAGTCTCAGACTAAACCAGAATTTATTGAGATTGCCTATGAAGCAATGGCTGGAAAGTATACACTCACTCAACCCCTGGCCATGGCTAGGTCCCAGGCTGAACATGGCCACCTGGAGTTCCTGCACAAAATCCATTCCCTCTGCCCTTGCTGGTAAATGTCGAGAGAGGGCCCAGCCTTGTGTGGTGCACTTTTTATACATCTCTGCCCCCCAAAGTCCCAAAATTCCAAAGTCCCCCTTCCGTGGGAATGCCAGCATGGCAAATGTCCATTCTGCAGGGAAACTCACTGTGCAGCTGGGCTTCAATATCAGCTTCTCCCACTAAGTACCTACTGTTTCTGGGTGATAAGCCCATTTCAAAGAAATGATTTATCCTGCAGATGTGGAGAAAGGGGAATACTCACTCACATGCAAACTCCTGCAACCAATATGGAAAGCAGTGTGGAGAACTCTCCAAAAAACTAAAAATTAATGTATCCTATGATCCCATGATATCATTCCTTGGGTAGTCCCAAAGGACTCATCCTACTATAGAGATTCCTTAACATCCATATTTATTTCTGCTCTCTTCACAAGAGTTAAGAAATGGAAACAAACTAAAATCCACTCAACTGATGGATGAATAATGAAAATGTGGTACATTTATACAATGGAGTTCTATTCAGCAGTAAGTAAAGATGAAATTATGAAACTTGCAGGTAAATGGATGAAACTAGAAATTGTTAGACTGAGTAATGTGACACTAACTCAGAAAAGCAAGTGATGTATGTTCTCCCTCATTTGTGGATCATAGCACCAGTTTCTTATGCATGAGTAACAAAAATTTTTAACATTTTTATTGAAGTTTTGTGCATTTCATATATCTCAGTCCACTTTAGACTCATTTCCTTTTCCATGTCCCCACCCCACCTGAGTTCATGCATTCTGCCATACATGTCTTGTATCTTTTTCTGAGTCTTTTTAAAGTTTTTCAAAGCAGAGGATTATTGTTTTGGGGAGAACTTTACTGTTTCAATAGGTTCTTTGTCCCAGTTCTTTTGTTGTTGTCGTTCACTCCAATTGTATTGCTTCAACATATATATATATATGTTTATATATATATATATATATATATATATATATATATATAGTGTGTGTGTATGTCATGCCTATACTAAAATTATGTCATCTGAAAATAAACTGTACTTTATTTCCAAGTCATATTTCAGGATTCATAGTTTTCACCTTTAATTTTATATTACTCTAAAATATGTATACATACCCTCCACCCATATACCAAAATTACAAAGTCTGAAAATAAGTGGTAGGTTAATTTGAGAACCTGTTAAGGGATTCACATTATAAGAGCACAGTTGCTTTCAGATAAAGAGAAATATAACATTAATATTGCTCAGTTTGCTTTACAACTAGGTACGTGGTGCTACCATCCACAAGTGACAGATACTATTCTCCATTTGTTTTTCTGGGACTGTATTACTTCATGTAGCATAACATCTTCCTTTTCAATTCATTTACCTGCAGATTTCATGATGTCATCTTTCTTTATCTCTGTATAGAACTCCATTGTGTACCACATTTTCTCTATCCACTTGTTGGTTGAGGGGCACTTGGGTTGGTTTCCAGCTCTTCAATATTGTGAAGAGCTGCAATAAATGTGGATGTGCATGTATCTGTGGTAGGATGAGTCTTGTGGGTATATACCCAGGAGTGGTATGACTGGGTCAGGTGGTAGGCACATTTTGAGTCTTTTAAGGGTTCTCCACACTGCTTTCCATAGTGGTTGTACAAGTTTACATTCCCACCAGCAGTGGATGAGTGTTCCCCTTTCCCCACAACCTCTCCAGGAATTTGGTATCATTTGTTTTCTGGCTAGCCAGTCTTCTCAGAGTGAGGTAATATTTTTTAGAAACACTTTATTCTCCACCCATCCACCTTCTTCCCATCAAGTGTCTGCAGCACAGTTCATGACCACTCAGTGGTTGTTCCAACCCATTCAGTGGCCTGAGCAGTGGGGGCTGCAGACTAGTCCTCAGTGGCCAGCTGGGCACTCCAGTCTTCAGTAGGGAACTTCTGGATAGGTAAGAGGGCACTTGAATGCCTTCAGACCAGTATGCCACCTTGGGCTGAGCCGCAGTAAACTCAGAAGCTGGTGTGGTCCCTTCACCCTGAAACTCCTCCTTGGTCACAACCCTTTCAGCAGCCGCCTGCTCTTCTTTCTCGGTCTCTTCAGGGTCTATGTTATCAGGCGTGACCTCCCAAGGGTGCTCATGGGAGATGTTGCCTCACATGTGCAGAACTTTCTGGGCCAACATCCACCACATCAAACCCATTGAGTGGGCTCCCTTATTGTTGCATGGGATGGTAAGCTCTACATAGCACAGAGGAGAATCTGTTGCACAGAGCAATGGTAGGCAAGTTGACATAAGATGCTAGACACTTCTGTGAGGGGCTGGTGGTCAGCCCTGGGGTCAGTCACCACCAGAATACGTGGTTCCCTGAAGGCTGCTTGAATCTGGTTAGTGAAAGTCCCAGCAGTGAAGCGGCCAGCAAGCGGAGTGTCTCCAGTGGCAGCAGAAAGCTTCAGCATGGCTCGTGCCCAGTGTTCCTGGAGGAGATGATGCTGACATCAGCAGGGTTTTCAATGGCAACAATGGTGTGAGCTGCCAGCAGCAGCTTTTCCCAGGTCCTCTTCAGATTTATGTTGTAGGTACCATCACTTTTCCTCTTGTAGATGTACTGATCCATCTGGAAGTCAAGGTTGGTGCCACCTAAGTGGGTTCCTGCTGCAAGGAATTTGAGGACATCCTCTTCCTTCATTTGCAGGACATCAGGACATCAAAAGCTCCAGACATTATGTTAGTTTCCCTTTTAAGTTATAACAGGAATCAGAAACAACGCCTTATGGACCCCTCTCTGGGCAGTGTGCAAAGGGAGATAATATTTTAAAGCAGTTTTAATTTACATTTCCTTAATTATTACCAATGTTGAACACTTTTTAAGATGTTTCTCAGCCATCTTTATTTCCTCACTTGTGAAGTCTCTGTTTGGCTCTTTACTCCATCTTTTGAGTGAGTCATTTGTTTTCTTAGTTCTTTGTTTTTTTGAGTAGTTTATATATTCTGGAAGTTAATGCTCTGTCAGATCTATCAGCAGTGAAGGTTTCCTCCCACTCTGTGGGTTTTCTCTTCACCTCGCAAAATATATTTTTAATAATAAAAATTATTTTTAAAATGTTATGTAGGATAAATGTCTAATAAAGACAAAAAGGGAAGGACATGGGCATTCGAAAAACAGACAGATCCTGCTTGTACCTGGGCTCTTAAAATTTTCCCCTGATCACATGCTTGGTGCAAGGAAAAGTAGTGTTTTGAACTTACGAAACTTTAAAGACTTTGATGCTGAGCCTATACTGGAAAAGTGTTTTTCAGATACTTTATCACTCTTCATTTTTTTTCTCTATTCGAGGGGCCTCTGTAACAGTGAACTTGACAATGTGTGGGCTGGGCAAAGTCCTTGAGTCCATTGATTCTGCTCAACTCATGCTCCCTGGTTGGGGGACATGCTTGCAGCCTGTGGTTGGTGGGTAGGAGGGTATGTCAGTTCTTTGGGGAGTTTCAGAAGAAACCATGGCACTAAGGTAGAGGACTTGTGTACCTACTTTCAAAGTCCCCTAGATATCATCACCCAATCAGAGGGATGCTCTATAGAGACTGTCAAAAAGGACATTGGGCCCTTCAGATATATTCAAATCTATAGCGATGGAAGGTCCATAGATGGTGCCATATGCATCCACAAAACTAAACAGAGCCTCAGGATTTGCACCTAAGGGTTATTCCCAGGTGATGAGATCTGATTCCAAACACTGAAGGCAGGACTACCTTGTTCTAAGCACTTCATTGTCTGAATACAGATTCCTCAGTCCCCAGTTCTCAGTTTGTCAGTGTCCAGCACTGCTTCTCTCCACAAAACCTTCCCACCTTTGTCTCTCATCATAAATCCAGTCACTCTGACACTATACCTACCCAATTTCAGGACCCCGAGGGCAGCTCACTTTCACTCTGTCTTCCTTCAAGGTGACATCAAACACCTGCAATCTGAGTCATACTGTGTGACAGAGAATTCCTCTCCACTGCTGACCTTTCCACTAGAGGAATCACTGTCCTACCAAAACCTGCTACTGTATTTGAGCTACTGAGGGGAGTGGACTTGTCCTGAGCATAAACACCCAATGTTTTTCCCAGTGTTTCTATTATTATTATTATTATTATTATTATTATTATTATTATTTAGATTTTAAGTGGTAGCAGCCATCTGTTACTTTTCCTTTTATTGAATTTTTGCAAATTTCATACAGTTTGATCATATGGAGACCCCTGCCTTATCTGTACCTCCCTAATATCCCTGTCCAATTTCCTCTATGAAGGCAACCTTCGGATCCTTGCACTAAACAGGAAGCTGTGAAGCTGGAGTGGCGTGCTGTGGTCCATTTTCCAAGGGTTCTCATCTTTTCTCTGAGTTTTCAGATATCAAATCAGTGTCTTTGTGAATTTGTGACATTTCTCTTCCTATTTTTGGAACATTCTTTTTTTTTTAAACAGGGCCTCACTATGTATTCTGGGTATCCTGGAACTCAGTGTGTAGAACAGAATGGCTTCTAACTTCTGTTCTGGGCTCAAAGCAGGCACCACCAAGCCTAGGAGTCTCCTTTTACCTTATCCTGATTCTTCTCCCTCACAGGGTTCCAAAGAAGAAGATCTTTGGGGACATTGTTCAAATGTGTGGATTAGAGGAGAGCCATAAGCCTCATTAAGGAGGCAAAAAATCCCTAAAGTGGCCAACTGGCCTTAAATAGCCAGGCTGGACATGCTTATCTTATCAATCAGTCACTCCAAAGTGATCATTTCATACAACCAAAGGATACTGTGTGGAGCTAAACTGCCTCTTTTAGGGCTTTAGGTAGCTCGCTTGCCCTGCCTAGGAATATAACCTGAGGAAGAAGGTCTTCAGTCACCCAGGACACTGGCCCTGGCACTGAGTAAACTGCAGGTGTGTCTTGTGGCCTTCCTATAAGATCCCTAATCCTTCATTAGGAGGCAGTAGCCTTCTTCCTGCATACACACATCTGTCCTTTGCTGTGTTCCCAGAACATAGGAAGCATTCCTTCCCTGCTGCAGGTCAGGCTCTGCTTCTTATTTCTAAACTCTAAACTCTAACTTTTTCTCCTCTCCGAAGATCTAACAATGATCTCACCTGAGAGCCTCTCTGGTAATTTTAATTTTTACTCCCTGTGCTTTGACATGACTTAGAATTGCTTAGTGAAAAATGACTTTTTCTTAGTATTTCTTTTCTCCATATCATCCAAATATCATAGATGCCCAGAAAGACTGGATTTTTATGGATGTTTCAAAATCCTATAACTTAATCCTAGAAGTTTTTCTTGGATTAATTTTCATTGTCATTCATTGGATTCCTCAATAGTGGCAAGCTTGGAATTCTATGTGAACACAACACTTTCAAGACCAACCATTCTCTTTCACATAACCATTCTGTCTCCTTTTCTCTTCCACTAGGTGTGATCCTTTATTGGCCTTATTTTTATTTCTTCAAACAGATTCATGAGGGTAGGAGTCTGTAAGAGATTTCTCTTTTCCTTCTCTCACATTTTCTCCTGGGCTCCAACTTTGGAAGAAGACATGATTGATTTACTGGGTAAGAAAATGTAGAGAAACATTCAGAGAAACAGAAGGAAAAGTCACTCATTGGAAAGGAATGTCTGATTTTGATTATGAAGCAAGCTTGATTATTCTAATTCTTAATTTAGACAAGGGGGAGTATTTATTAAAATGCAGAGAATCACAGGTCTAGTGCAGTGAAGCTTAAGAAACCACCAGGACTTTGTTTCCAGAATACAGAGGTGTTGTCATAGGGTACTTTAACCTTTTCAATGGGAAAATATTGAGGATGCCTTGGTAGTGACCAACATACTATGAGGATAAAATGAGACAACTTAGCAGAGTGATTAAGGGAAAAGCCTTTTATAATTTGAGATTGGTGTGCTTCATGGCCACAGAAAGAGATACCTCCAAAGCACAGCAGGATGATTCCTGACTAACCCTCAGCATTTGTGAAGACAGATCATCAGGGTTTAATTAGTCCAAAGTTATTGCCTCTGCAAGTTATTGTTACCAACTTTAAAAAGACAATTTCTTAGCTGGCATGGTGCCAGCCATGCCTTTAATCCTAGCACTTGGGAGGCAGAGGCAGGGGGATCTCTATGAGGTCAAGGCCAGCCTGGTCTACACAGTGAGTTCCAGGACACCTGGGGCTACAGGGAGATCCTGTCTAAAAAAGACCAAAAAGAAAAACGAAAAGAAAAAACAATTTCTTGTCAAGACTTATTCAATGCAAGACCCAAGACTCAATGGTAACATGCCTGAGAAGTAATTTATTAGTGCAAGATGTTGAAACCTCTTCATTTGGCAGGAGCCATCATTCTAGCTATGAGAACCGGTAGAATCCAGAAGGACCACATATTAGCCCTTACTCCGACATGCAGCTATAACTTTTAACTGAAAATGAAAAGAAATCCAGGAAAAAAAGATGAAATCAGTTACGTCACTCCTAGAGAAGACACGCTTACGACCCATGATATCCATGGAATTGGGGCAAAAATTCACTTTAGAAATTCAGAAAAGAATTACAAAGTGTTAGGGGGATAGTAACAAAGTGCTCTGGTGAGATCACATCACACCATGCACGTGAGTGGAGAGTGTAATTCAAGCAAATGCACTATGGGTTAACTTGGTAGTGTGGCTCAACTCTATAGAATCAGAAGTGGGTTGAATCCCACAGACTTCTTAGGAGTAATTCCTTTGAAGGGTTAGAGCAGTGGGCTCTGTTTTCCTTTTGAATGTGCTAGCCTGTGTGAGGTCCAGGTCAGAAGTGGATTGTGACTTATGGAAATGTGTAAAGGAGTCTGAATCTCCTGGCAATGCCAGCAAAGCTGACAAAACGTTGCTGTCAGTACCGAGCTCTCAGAAAGGTTGGCTCCAGTTTCTTCCTTCCATTTGTCAAAATGTCATTCGCCAACACACATGACAACATTAAAAGGAGATGTAATTCACTTAATCCACCCAATATTTAGATGTCAACTGCAGCAGAGCTCCGAGCAGACTGACAGAAAGGAAAAGGCCTGAAGCCTCCCTTCTTGGGCCCCATTTGTTCTTGTGAAGACAACATGGGAACGTGGCATCCAGGGTGTAACTCTGAAAAGGGGGGACTTGCCCCAGATTCTGTGTGGCTCTGAGTTGAAATCCACAGTTATGGTTCTAGCATCCTATTGGTGTCCCCAGAATTATCTGTCATTGGTGACCAGTAAATCAAATGCCTCTACATACCCTGATGCTCTGCAAGGTACCATGCCAACCTCATAGTTGGTATTTGGGGCTGCATAAAGGATAGACAACTTACTACAGCTCCTGATATTAGTACTTTGTCCAACTGAAACAGCGATTCATCTACACATCTCTTCACCTTCATTTTTGCTTCAACAGCCTCTGGAGGTGCATCATATCTCTCTAGTTCTTTCTGCATGGAATTATGAGAGCCCCCCAAATTAAGATGGTGATTTCACACCTAACTGCTTTACAGGGGAATACAGCTTTACCTAGTTGAATAAGCAGAAAGAAGTTGGCAAAGTTAAATTCTTACTTAGCTTGTACTTTTTGCCCAAGTTCCTGACTTGAGGCTAAATACTGAGCAGGAGACCAAAGAAGTCATGTCCTACTCCCATGACTGTGCCCACGTCAGTGTGAGACCCATTGGGTTGTGACTTCAAGAAGGGGACAGCATGGAATAGAAGAGTGATTTCCTGTTGGCTCTATATGGTTCTGTATACTGTCACCCCCATGACTAGCCAAAATTCAATTTGGGCTATTTAAAATTCATTTTTCTAAACTTGACATCAGAGTTTTAGTTCTATCTTTAGTGGTATCTTAAGAATCTTAAATATTGGAAGTGAGGACACTTGGTTTCGTCAAATTCTGAAGTGAATCATGAGTCAGAGTATAGCAGAAATTATCAGACTTAAAGTCAATGGCTTGAAAATTAAATAAATTATCAGCATATAGAAATCTCATGTTATGCAATTAAAACAGTTACACTGTGTCTTCATGTACAGGTCAAACTGAAAAGCTAAAATACAAAGACAATCACTATTTAAAACTTACCAGAGCTTATCCAGGAAATTTTGAAAGGCCTTTCTGTTCTTTAGTGGTGCTGAGATTTGCTTTTATTGAGAGTGACAGGAGGGAACAGAAGTCATCTTTGACCCTTGCTGGGTATTTAGGGAACCAGCTTTGCTCTTCTCATTTCCACCTTCCCCTCATTGTTCACATTTCAAGTCTCCCCATGTTAAACAGGGATATCTCAGACCCAAGTTCTACATGCTTTAGCCCCACTAGTAGCTTGGACTACAGGGATGGGTCACAAGGTCAGACATCTGCAGGACATGGAAATACACACACACACACACACACACACACACACACACACACAAAACACACACTCAGACATAGGAGGTACAAAAAAGGCTCTTAAATGAGCCACAAACTTACATCATACCATAAGAAAACAATGTAGACTTTGGATGAAAGGCAGTTAGATGGACATGAGGAGATGCCAGGGGAAAATGGTTAGCAGAAATACAATTTGTTTCATTTTGATGGTCCAAATTTATACAAATATTTTGTTACATTCAAATATATTCTTTAAAAATGTTTCAGTTAGTTAAGGGAAATTAGAAAACTAGGTGATAATAATTATACCATTTCCAACACAAATACTAGTAGGAGTCTAAAATACTGATTGTACAACACAGGGCTACTTATTTACAGAGACTTTATGAACTCTTTGCGGGTTATTATTCACAGATTCAGAGAATGGTGACTCTCAGAGACAGGGATCCCTCAAGTCACCTTCACATAGCAAATACCAAGCAAAATAAAACAAATAAAAATCCTGTCAACAAAACAAAATCAGTTCTGAAATTTGCCTGTGATATTTTTCCTACTAAATTATTTTTTTTAACTTTTTCATCCTTATGATCTCAAGAGATATTGCTGCCCCAAACCAACGACTGTTAGGTTGACCTACTGTTCAGAGATGTAGCCAGACCAGTCAGAAATGATACTCACCTTCACCGCAGCAAAGAGCCAGAGTGAGCAGGATGAGACACAGGGACAGCCTCACGGTGCTCTGTGTGCTTGTAGCTTTCAGCAACAGTGAAAGATGAGTGAGTGGATTCCACCAGGGAAGCCTGCAGAGCCCCTGGATCCCAGGAGTATTTGTACCAGGGAGACTGAGTGGTCCTGCCCCTCAAGCATGTGACAGCTCACAATGTCTGATTTGGGGCCCTCCTTCTGAGTCAGGGAGGTCTGATCCTCGCACCTCCCTCCTTCCTGTCAGGACAGAACCCAAAAGAACTTGGAACATCATTGTTCCTTCTGGTGACATTTTCCATTCTCCTGGAAGCAATTAGTGACATCTCAGTTTACTTTTGAGCTTTGAATTAATTCACAGGAGTTCTCTGTTTCAGTTAATGAACACAGGTGCTTCTGACAGAATGACAACAGTTGGCTACAGAACCTCCTTACTGGTCTTGCAAATGAGGGCTTTACATTTGGACCCTGACCAACAATCAGTCAAATCTGTTTATATTCATGTCCAATGATCTGACAGATCTAAAAGAAACAACCTCAATGAACCTTAAACATTAAAACAAATAAATTCTAAGTTAATAGAAGGAAGGAGATATATATATATATATATATATATATATATATATGAAATAAAATAAGAAATGAAAAGGCAACTGTCACAACTGATACCACAGAAATGAAACCCAATGGATGAGTGGAGCACGTGATCAAATTCTTGTCAACCAGTTTGATAACCCTGAAGATTTAAGCCATTTCGTGGCCATATGTACATACCAAACCTGAATACTAAAGAAAATTAAATCTGAATATACTGATAGTGTGTAATGAGATTAACTGTGGCAAGGTGAAGCTGAGGGCAAGATGACTGTCTTTCTGAATTCTGCTGAACTTTAATTCAGACATTTCTCTGTTTAATCTTTCTCCGGACAGCCAGATATTGAAGAACTGGGGTACTGAGGCATCGGCTATTGCTGAGCTGTGTTTAGTTGTGTCCTGAAGTCCAGTAGTGCTCTTTTTATTAAATTGGCTACACCAGATTTGGGGGCATATCTGTTCATGATAATATCTTCTTAATTGATTATTCCCTTGGTTATAATGAATTGACTTCTTTATATTTTATATATATAATTGACTTTTTTGATTAATTAATCTCATTTTTAAGTCTATTTCATCATATGTCAGGATAGTAATAGTAAATTCTTGATTGTTTTTGGTCCTTTTTTGCTTGGAATGTTTTTCCATCCTTTCACTGTAAGGTGTTGTCTGTCCTTGAAGGTAAGATGAGTTTCTCTTTTTGTTGGAACTTTTATTATTATTTTTTATTGATGTTTTGTGTATTTCATACATCATTTTTCAATTCAGTTCAGGCACATTCCCCTTTTCCTTCCCCCACCCCAGATCATTCATTCTGCCATAACTGTCCTACACCTTTCTCTCAATCTTCTTTTATGCTTAGGAATTCACATTTTCCTCCATTAATTTAATATTACTCTAAAATATAGATACATACTCTTCACCCATATACAGTAATTACAGAGTCTGAAAGTAACTGGTGGGTGGATTCTAGAGCCTGTTGAGAGATTCACATTATAACAGCATAATTCTTTCAGATAAACAGAAATATAACAATATTATTCAGCTAGCCTTTCGTCTGGGGGATTTGGTGTTAGCATCTACAAATGAGGGAAACCATTCTCCGTTTGTCTTTCTGGGACTGTGTTACTTCACTCAGCATAATGGCTTCGAGCTCCATCCATTTACCTGCAAAGTTCATAATGCCATCTTTCTTTACTGCTGAATAGTACTCCATTGTGTAGATGTACCACATTTTTGTCATCCAGTCATCTGTTGAGGGGCATTTGGGTTGGTTCCAGCTCTTTGCTATTGTGAAGAGAGCTGCAATAAACATGGATGTGCATGTATCTTTGTGGTAGGATGAGTCTTTGGGGTATATACCCAGGAGTGGTATGACTGGGTCAGGTGGTAGGCTCATTCCAAGTCTTTTAAGGGTTCTCCACACTGCTTTCCATAGTGGTTGTACAAGTTTACATCCCCACCAGCAGTGGATAAGTGTTCTGCTTTCCCCACAACCTCTCCAGCATCTGTTGGCTTTTGTTTTCTTGGTCTTAGCTAGTCATATTGGAGTGAGATGATATCTGAGAGTGGTTTTAATTTGCATTTCCTTAATTATTAATGATGTTGAACACTTTTTAAGATGTTTCTCAGCCATCTTTAATTCCTCACTGGTGAAGACTCTGTTCAGCTCTTTACTCCATCTTTTGAGTAGGTCATTTGTATTCTTACTCCTTTGTTTTTTGAGTAGTTTATATATTCTTGACATTAATGCTCTGTCAGATGTATCACTGGTAAAGATTTCCTCCCAGTCTGTGGGTTTTCTCTTCACCTCCTCCATTGTTTCTTTCACTGTACAGAAGCTTTTGAGTTTTATGAGGTCCCATTTGTCGACTATTGACCTTACTACCTATGCAGCTGCTGTCTGATTTAGAAAGCCTTTTCCTACACCTATGTCTTGTATGTTGTTACCAACTTTTTCTTCTATCACCTTCAGGGCTTTGGGCCTCACAGTGGGATCTTTGATCCACTTGGAGTTGACTTTTGTACAGGGTGAGGGGTAGGGGTTTAATTTTGTTCTTCTACTGATGATGATCCAATTTTGCCAGCACCATTTGCTGAAGACGTTATCTATCCTCCACTGAGGGTTTTTTGCCCCTTTGTCAAATATGAGGTGGCTGAAATTGTATGAGCTCAAATTTGGAAGGAATATATCACAGTAGCCTCAAAAATAATAATATACCTAGAAACAAACCTAACCAAAGATACCAAAGACCTCTACAAGAAAAATTTTAAATCCCTGAAGAAGGAGATTGAAAATGACATCAAAATATGGAAAGACCTCCCATGCTCATGGATTGGGAAAATTAATGTAATATGGGCTGGAGAGATAGCCTAGTGGTTAAGAGCACCGACTGCTCTTGCAGAGGACCCGGGTTCGATCCCCAGCACCCACATAGGGGCTGAAAACCGTCTGTAACTCCAATTCCAGGAGAACTCCAGTTCCAGGGGAATCCGACACCCTCTTCTGGCCTCCGCGGCATTGCACAACATGGGTGCACAAACCTACATGCAGACAGTACATTCATACACACAAAAATAAATAATGAAAAGGTTTTTTAAAAAGAAAATTAATATAATAAAAATGTCCATTTTACCCAAATTGATATACAGATTCAATGCAATCCCAATCAAAATCCCTCTGAGCTTCTTCACAGACTTGGAAAAAAATCCTTAAATTCATATGGAAAAACAAAAGACCCTGAATAGCTAAAGCAACCCTGAGTGAAAAATGCAGTACGGGTGGATTGCCCTACCAGACTTCAAACTATATTACAGGGTCATAGTCATAAAGACAGCCTGGTACTGGCACAAAAACAGACCTGTTGACCAATGGAACAAAATTGAAGATCCAAAGATGAGTTTCTTTTTTTTAATTTTTTAAAATTTTATTTATTTTCGTATGTGTATGAGTGTACTGTTTGCATTAGGTTTGTGCACCCCTGTCGTGCAATGCCGTGGAGGTCAGAAGAGAGTGTCGGATTCCCCTGGAACTGGGGTTAAAGAAGGTTTTGAGCCGCCATGTGGGTGCTGGGGATCCAACCCGGGTCCTCTGCAAGAGCAGTCGGCGCTCTTAACCGCTAGGCCATCTCTCCAGCCCCCAAAGATGAGTTTCTTATAGTCAATTTAAAGATGGATTTTGTTTGTAATCCATCCAATTGCCTTGTGTATTTTGACTGGGGAGTTCAAGCCATTGACATTTAAGGTTATTAATGAGAAGAGTTTGGTTACTGTCCTCTTGCTCTCTATTTGTGCTCTCAGTGTCATTTTGTTTTTGCACAATTACAGATTCATTTACTTTCTTTGGTAGACTCTTGGGTATGGCTATCCCTTTCTTTAGTCTATTGCGTTGCTATTACTAACTGTGGAACTGGCATGATGGACATGGATTCTTCCATTCTTTTTATAGCATAGATTTTCATTTCTCTTCAACTATGACAGGCGGTTTTGCTGTCCAGTTCTTTGTAACCATTGTTAGATATATGTGCATTATAAATATCATATACGTATAAATAATGTACTTAATCCATTTTGTGGTGTTTGTGTGAACACGTGTTTAGGGTTGATCACTTGGTATTTCATAGCCCAGCAGGGAACTTGTCCCTGGGGAAACTAATTATCCTGGTTGCCTGTAGCTCTGCTTTGGGAGGTGGGACCCTATGAAGCTTCCATATCTGTGTTGCTATGTTATATGGTGGTCCCATTTTGCAGGTCTTGTTAGGAATCCATATTTTGGTGATTTCACGGGTGCAGGTTCACCGCCTTGAGTAGAAGGATTATCTATCTGTAGGTGTCCTGTTCCTCTGACTCTTATAATCTTCTTCTTCCTCCTGTCTATAATATCCTCCCTGAGCCTCAGGGGTTTGGTTGCATTGTAAATATATCAATTGGGGCTGGTCACCACTCCCTTGCTAACTGACTGCATTTGGGCCAGATGTGGAATTTATATTGGTCTCCATCCTTTGCCAAAAAAGCACATTTGATGAGCGGTGAGAGGTACAATTATTTGTAAACATAATACAGTTTGGGGGAGAGAAATTATTTGTAAATTGTATAAACAGGGCCTGGAGAGATGGCTGTGGTGTTAAGAGCACTGGATGCTCTTTCAGAGGACACGGGTTCAATTCCCAGCACCCATATGGAGGCTAACAACCATCTGTACTCCAATTCCACAGGATCTGATCCCCACTTCCAACCTCCATGGGCATTGCACAACATGAGTGGACCTACCGTCCTACAAGCAGTATACATAAAATAATAATAACAATAAACAAATTGCATAAAAAAATCTTTGAAAGAGAATGTTACAAGATGATACTGTATAACACAAAAATTATAGAGAACATTTGTATATATTAATCCCAAAGTTATTGTCATACAGATTTTAAGTAAAACAGATGTGGACAACAACAATTTATATTTCCAATTAACTTAGATGTATTACTGTTTTTATTAAAACCTTTAAACCAATGTTGTTTAATATAGACATTTTTACTTTTACTAAGTCCTAAAATACCATGTAATTTGTGGATAGAGTTTGGCCAAAATTGGATACTTGTTGAACTCATGTCAATTAAATATACATTAATAGAATATAGACCCGTGTAGGATAATTTAACTTAAGGAATTAAGTTTG
This sequence comes from Rhizomys pruinosus, assembly GCA_009823505.1. Lineage (NCBI taxonomy): Eukaryota > Metazoa > Chordata > Mammalia > Rodentia > Spalacidae > Rhizomys > Rhizomys pruinosus. Next base: position 2,360,703 of record VZQC01014891.1, read on the forward strand.
CTTCCCAAATTAACAACATACAGTCACCCAAAACAGCTTGGATAAATTTAATGAAATTTACACCTTGATTCCTGCCTATAGGTATGTGTACTACGACTGCCTTTTTGAGACTCATGGGTCAAAAAATAAAAACCTAAAATTTTTATTTTTAATTTTATTAAGGGGGAATACAGTTATATATTAAACATTTTTGTCAAATTTTTTCAATTTAATCTTAAAACTAACTATGGGAAAAGATTTTTATGTTCCCACAGGTCAAAACGTCACCAACTTAATGGCTGAGAAAGAAAAGTTACAGCTTTACATTGTGTAGGATGTACTAAGAAATACCAGCAGAGAAGTTGGCCCATCCAAACACTAAAAGGAAGAAAAGCCTCTGACTGCTACAGGCATCAAATCTCTCTGTGGATCCTATTTGTAACAACTGTTTATAATGAGTCCTTATGAACTTTACCTTCTAGGTGCCACACAGTTATAATATGAGAGACTTTCTTACCTCTTTTTCATAGAACAAAGAAAAATATGATGATAATGAAGTCATTCTCTAACTGTAAATTACAGCCAACTGTTATAGAAGTAATCTCTTATAAAACCAGTAAAACTGCTTTCTTTAATTGACTAATAAACATAGGAACTGTGAAAAGGATAATTTTTTATTCAGAACCAAATATAATACTAAAGTCTCTTTAGGCTGTGCATTTAAGCAAATTATATTAATACAGGAAAGCTCTGATATCAGCAATGGATTATTCTACCAAGGAGATGTTGGCCAGGGGATCCAAGCCTCCCCCAAAAAAAGGTAAGGCTTCTTGCTTGTAAACTGGGACACCTGCATGAAGAGAGGCAGTAAGGCCCTGCTGTTGAAGACCTAATGTAAGCTTGAGAAAGATGTATTGAGACCACATTTGCAAGTATACAGTTGGTCTCTGGAATATCAGAGAGTGTTACCAAAGGCCACTAAACCAATAAAGCAAAAACTGGTCTCCTTGAGTCAAGCATGACTCCTCTGTCAGCATCAGTTACACCTCACCTGCCTGGAAATACTGTGCAGCAGTGGTAGCCATATGTCTGTATATCCCAAATCTAATTGGCTATTATCTCTCTCCTTGGAGGAATAACTCATGGCTGATGCCACAAGTTTAGATACTCTAGTGGTTAGGAGATGTTATAAGCCACAGTAAGACCCTGTCATCTTTTACAGAAAAAATGTAATTCATGGATTAGCATACCATTCAAACATCTGTGTCTATACCAAAGTAACCTACCATAATAATTAGTACTGTTTAAATACCTATATATCTAATTGCTTGTGCTTCATTAGCAGGATTGAAAGGTTATTCCTGGACAAATTGTCAGCCCATGAATGGAAACAGCCAGAACTGATGAGAGACCAAAAACGACATCTCCAGAGAAAGTAGACTGTTTTGCTTCTCATTCACCCATGCCCCTTTTCTAACCCTAGGGAACAATCTGCAGAGGAGGGGGCATGGTAGAATGTAAGGGCTGTGATTGGGGTGAATGGTGAAACTACAGCAATATAGACTGGACACTTATTTCCTCAACTTGATTGTACATACAAGACCCTCCAGCTGGATGGTGGGAGCCTTGGGCTGTGTGGGTTTGGGCACAACTGCTGGCAAATTGGTTTTACATGAAGGATGCTTGGACTCATAACTTATTACTTATTGTTAAAAATGAAATAAAAGAATGTATATAAAAAAATCTTTGAAAGAGTGAAGTAACATAAAATCTATCAAAATTTGTGGTTGTTTTCCAACTAAAATGTTTTACCTTATATAGATATATGGCTAATTTATACAGATTTAAAATATATATATTTATAACTTCGATGTGAATGGTTGTGATGATTATGAAATAATTTATCTTTTATAGAAATATGGCTAATTTCTATAATCTAAAAAAATAGATTTTTAAATAGTAACTTCAGTGGTTGTTGTCCTCTTGGTAACTAGAAATTTGACATTAAGGATATTATCTTTTCTTAGTCTGTCTGCATACCACAGATTAACTTGCTTTTCTATCCCTGCCTCATTTTCTTCTTTCCTTTCTTCTTTATTTCAATCTTAATTTTGTCATTGGGTTTAAATCTAGGCCTTCACAGAGTAAGCATACAGCCTATCATTGAGGTTAACCCAGATATTGTGTGTGGGTTGTGTGTGTGTGTATGTGTGTGTTTGTCATTTGGATGGGTGTGTGGTATAGTCATATTGTATGTGCATGTGTTATATGTAAGTGGTGTGGGTGTGTGTATTTGTGTGTATGTGTGTGTCGGGTGGATGGGTGGATAGTGTAGGTGTGTTGTATGTGCATGTGTTATATGTAAGTGCTATGTGCATGTAGGTGTGCTTTGTGTACATGTAGGTATGGTATCAGTGTGTGGTACTTGTACACTGAATGTCTGGATTCACACACCAATGCTTTGCACCAGGTCCCAGAGCAGAACCCTGGTTGTCTTCTATAGCCCTCCACCATAATATCTTTATACAGTGTACCTCCCTGAACTGCAAGCCCATCTATTTAACTTGGGCTTGTTTCATGTGAGCTCTCTGGATCTACCTGTTTCTGTTCCACGGTGCAGGAGGTACAGAGAGCTGCAGGCTGCCTGCAATTTTCCTAGATGCTGGGTATTCTGACTCTGGTGCTTACAGCCAGCCTCTTACACGATAAGCCAGCTTCACAGCCACATATATATTTTTTGCTGTACAAATAATTAACAGAAGTTGACAAATGATGCATACTGAGGAAGTGAGCACAAGGATCATCTATGCCCTACCCAACACTGGGCACTGAAGACAAAGGCCTCCCAAGTGCAGAGATGTGACCCAGTGGGTGGCATACAGTAGCACTCAGCAGAGTCCCAAAGTTCTGCTTGTCCCTTTCTACTGTGTGTGTACATGGCCTGGAGAAGCCCTAATGGAAGGAGACCACACAAAGAGGTGAGGTGTTGCCCTGTATGGACGTCATGTCCTGTCCTCCCTTCCAGTGCCCAGGTCTCTCCTCTTCTGGTCACATCTCAGTTCAACTTCCCTGTCAATGCGAGCCTCCTTATGTGGTCTTTCTGTAGAAAACAGTTTTGATCATGACAACATGTTTTCCTGCTGAACGATGCCAAAATTTCATAAGGAGCCACAGATCAAATGACAGGGGCTGGACAGATGGCTCAGCGGCTAAGAGCGCTGACTGCTCTTGCAGAGGATCCGAGTTCAATTCCTGGCACCCACATGGCGGCTAAGAACCGTCTTTAACTCCAGTTCCAGGGGAATCCGATGCCCTCTTCCGACCTCCACAACACTGCACGACACAGGTGCACCAACCTACATACATACAGTACACTCGTACACATAAAAAATAAATAAATAAATAAATAAATAAATAAATAAATAAATAAATAAATAAAAATGAATGACAACCATGGTCTTTCAGAACACACGTTTTTCTGGCACTCCATTCTTTCTTTGTTTTATTCTTTTTTTTTTTTTTTTTGTCTTTTTGAGACAGGGTCTCCCTGTAGCCCCAGCTGTCCTGGAACTCACTCTGTAGACCAGGCTGGCCTTGAACTCACAAAGATCCGCCTGCTTCTGCCTCCCAAGTGTTAGGATTAAAGGTGTGCGCCACCACGCCCGGCCGTTTTATTCTTTAATACATCATCTAGTAATGATTTCCTTGTTTCTATTTCCTTCATCTTGTCCTCTTGTCCCTAACTGATTTGAGCTTTCAAACAAAAGTGTTTTTCTTTTCACTCCCAGTCTAATGTGCCCATTAGACTGCTTTATTTTACCTTGTCAAGTAGCCTCTGGACTTATCCCTAGGCCCAATTTATTATTGAAATCCTTCTATTGGATATTCAAAGAATGTACAACATGAAATTATTCTTTCTCCTTGTAACTAAGTATGGTATGAGCTACCAAGTTAGACAAGACAGAAGAATCATGTTTCATACATAAATTCAAACTCAGAACATAAAATATGACAAAGCTATGTCCTTGATTACTTATATTTTAACTGAAATCCAAATTTTAAATTTTATTTTTCCATTTATTTATACATTGTGTTACATGTTATATGTCTTCTTCTCTGTATGTGCACCCAAAACATGCAATGTCTGATGGGCCCAGAAGTGGGTACTGTATCCCCTGGAACTAGAGTTATTATAAGTTGTTAGTTACCATGTAGGTGCTAGGAACCGAATCTTGTTCTTTTGTAAGAGCAGCCAGGGCTCTCAACAGATGAGCTAGCCCCTTAGCCTCCAAATGCAATATTTACACTGCAAGATTTATTCAAATAATCCAATGTTATTTAGAGTTCTCTCATTCGATGATGATGATGATGATGATGATGATGATGATGATGGTGATGGCGGTCATCATGATGATCACCATGGTGATGTTGAAACAAGATTTCACTATGTTGCTCATGAGGGTTTGAATCATGGCATCTTCTGGTCCCATCTTCCAGGTAGCTGGGACTAACACGCCCATCCACACAGACTAAGATTATCTTATCAGGGTTACAGTGAAGCCAATTTTCCTCAAATGTAAAAAGGAAATTAGCACACCAAAGTTTTTTAATGCAATTGAGAATGCCATGTTGAGAAGGAAATGTATTAATTCAGCTAGTCATCTAATGTAAAAAGGACTTTGTTATGAATTTTGATAAAAACTGAATTTTGAAAAAGCACTTAAAATCCTTTCCCGCTTCCCTGTTTTAACACCCTTCATAGCCTGTTGCACAGTAGAGTCTGAATTGTGCAAGCCTAAGCGACAAATCTACAATGGAACCTCTAAACCTAAGGCTCATGCAACATAGAAAAAGGACCCAAAGACACTTAAGTACTTGTCTGTCTTTTCCATTTCTATTATAATTTTCCTCCACTCCTTATACTTCCAATTGTATGCAATCATGAATTCAACTCCTCCTCACGTAAGGTCATCTTTTTAGAGTGGTTGAGAGAGGTAAAGTAATCTATATTCAAAGGATTTCAAAACTTTCAAGTGTCCTGGGAAACCTGTACTAACCTATTTTCATGATCTTTGTTCAAAAACCACATCCTTGGAACGCGAAAGTTACGCGTGTGCTTTTCCATCTAGAAACCAAAACTCTAACCCCACACACTACAACAAGGAACACAGAGCAAACAATAATGCAAACTGATGCAAAAGAAAGGTCTCCCTATAGTCCAACACCCAAAGTGAAGGCTTTCATATACCTGACTTCCCTCCATGTCTGAGTTCTTTCTGTGTCCTAAAAATATGCAGTTATATAACAAGTGGGTATATTAAAAAACTGTATTAATTCACTTCTATTCCTTATGACCATCACATAGTGAGAGAATACTTCAAGTTTATTTGAATAAATGATCATCCTAAATGTAATACGTGCCTATTGCCAAAAATTGGGGAAAAAATAAACATTAAAATTTAAATCGTTCTTAATATTGAGACCCATAGAAAAGCTGGCATAATTTTCCATTGTATTGTCTTCTAAACACGTGTGTGTGTATATATATGTATATATATATATATATATATATATTAATCTTATTGAGACAGGGTCTCCCCGTAGCAAACAGCGTCTGGCACTCATATTTATACCAGGGCTTCCTTGAATCACAGAGAATTTCTGCCTCAACTCTGCCTCCTGAGTGCTTCGGATTACAGGTGTGACCTGACCATGCCCAGTTCTTAGAATGAATTTTTAAAATAAAAAAAAAAAAAAAAAAAAAAAAATTTATTTACTTTTATTTTTCCTATGTTCTAGAGATTCATTTTAAAGTTATTTTATTTTATATATAAAGAGTTTTTCCCACATGTACATCAGTACACCTCATCCACTGAATGATTTGAAAAACTAGACGACAGATGGTTGTTAGGTAGCATCACATGGGGCCGGGAACCAACCCCAGGACTGAACCCTTTATCCACCCTAATAGCAACCATTAATTTTAAATATCTTTTCATGTATGGTGTGTCTTAAGTCTATATTAATATATATATATATATATATATCAATGCATTCCAGTCTCTCAGTGCCTGTGGACAACAGAAGAGGCAGTTGGATCCCCTAAACAGGAGTTATGGACCACTGTTAGCTCGTATGTGGGTGCTGGCAATTGAACCAATCTCCTCTGCAAGAATCCCTAGCGTTCTTAACCACTGAGCTATCTATTCAGCCTCTGAGATCATTATATTTTTTTAATTTTTTTAATTTATTTTTGTATGTGTATGAATGTACTGCCTGCATGTAGGTCTGTGCACCCGTGTCGTGCAATGCCGTGGAAGTCAGAAGAGGGTCTCGGATTCCCCTGGAACTGGAGTTCTCCTGGAATTGGAGTTACAGATGGTTCTTAGCCGCCATGTGGGTGCTGGGGATCGAACCCGGGTCCTCTGCAAGAGCAGTAGGTACTCTTAACCGCTAGGCTATCTCTCCAGCCCCGAGATCATTATATTTTAAAAGTTAATGGAGCCCAGAGACTTGGCTCAGAGGTTAGGAGCAGGTTCTTCTCTAGCAGAGAACCTGAGGTCAGTTCTAACAGGCATGTTGGGAGACTCCCAAACACCTGTAACTAGAGTTCCAGGGTATATAGCACTCTTCTGGTTTTCATAATAATCAGCATTCATGTGCACATATCCACACACAGACACACATGCACATACATATGATTTAAAAATAAATAAATGATATTTTCTTACATCCATCCAGTTACTGCTGTGTCCAATCATAGGGTTATGGTGGGAGGTGGGGGGGTCTCTTTATTAGTCGTCCTTGAGGGAAAACATCTCCCTCATTGCTTTCTCACAAGACTATGAGTATTTGAACTAGCTCTCATACACCCCAAAAGTCATGGCTGTGAAAGTCTTTGTCTCCTATGGAGGCAGCTGAGCAAGGAGCAGCCCTTGGAAGGCAGAGAGACAGGTTGGGACTAAGGCAGGTATTGAAAGAAAGACGCCTTCTTAACAGGAATCCCAGCTTCCATGGTTTATTTCCTGAGCTATCTCAGGTCCCCCACAGAGTTACAGAGTCCTCATGTACAAAATGGAAGAAAGAATAATTACAGAGAGAAGTAAAGGAGATAATGAAAATAAATCATCTAGTGAAGCACCTCAAACATTGTTGAATTTGGAGAAAGGCTGGTGTGTACCTCTGGGACTGGAAGCAGTGGACACAATCCTCAGCTGTCTGTGTTCTAACTTCACCCTGGTGTCTCCTTTGAACATCTTGACACAGTCAGAGCTCTGTTCCAGGTCTTTATATACAGTCACATAATACTCACCACACACAAGGGATAAATATCAAAATATCATAAAAATATCAAAGGTGGCCAGACACATCTGAAGAACCTACTGGCCATCAGTCACAGTAGACAATGTAGCAGCATCTCCATGGATGCAGTTCAAGTGCAAATCTTCTGGCTCCACCCTGGCCTAACCATCAAGCTCTCAGGATGACTTATTCCCAATCCCCTCCTATCTACTGTGGCTACAGAGGTGGCTAGCAGTCAGAGCATGTGGGTGACCCTATCTGAGTTGCTATGGGAAATCTCAATTCCATGCCTTCTTGCCAGTATCAGAGAGAAACCTGTCTTCCCAATGTGGTCTGCTTCCTTTGCCTACTCCTCTGCCCTGGCTTCCCTCTCTGGGTGTGACAGGGCCTCTTGTAATTCCTGATGATCTTCTGCAACAGAGTGCAGCCTCACTCTGAGCCCCACTCCATCTCTGCAGGATAAGCCAACTGCTCATGCATGCCTCTGACAGCAAGGACCACACCCACCATAGAGCTTCCTAGTGAGTGGACAGAAATTCCAGAGGACTAAACTTCTAATTGGCTGGGCCAGCAGCACTGAGCCCCAGAGCTTGGACTAAGGCTTAAAATTAGAACACACATACACACACACACACACACACACACACACACACACACACACACACAGAAAACAAACAAAAAAAATCCACTACTCAAACTATTGAAAACATTTTCTGAGTTATCTTTTCGTACAAGCATAAGTTCAATATAGGGTAGTCAAAATGGTTGATAAATATATATCATGATCTAAACATCTATTTTGGCCATGTATTTTCAGAGGAATGATATTAGGTACTCTAACCATAACTTAAACCCTCAGGGAGCCATAGTTTTAACTTTACAGGTGAACATAAACTCCTAAAAATAATATCCTCCAAACCATGTATCCCTTAAACACAGAGGTTATCTTTTACCCAATACATCCAAAGTCTACTGCAACAACTGGCTGAGTAAGTGGTTGAGTGTGACCAGCACAGCTGCAGGACACACACACTAGTGGCATGAATAAGGCTGCTCAGTCGAGCAAAAACATTTTCTCTATTGTCGTGGGGCTTGTGTGCCAGTGTTTAAAATAATAACAGTAAAAATAATACAAGGGAATAACTAAATAGTAGAATCTAAACTGATATTAATCAGCTTGCCTTTAGAAATGAGAAGAGGTTCATCTAAGAAAATAGTCTCTAGAACTATTCACACAGCTTAGGATTAAGTTAAAATTCTTTCTGATATGTAATCACTTTAAATTACTAAAAAGCAGCTACAAACCTGGTGAACTGGCCACTGATTCAAACTGACAGTTTGCCAAGACAACGTGCTGGGCCCCACTTTTCATTTTGACCACTACATTGGTAAAACTGTCGTAGTAGCTTGTAAAACCTCACACGAACTCAATCTTGGGAATCACCAAAGCTAACCAAGTAGAGATCAATGGGTTAAACAGATACATAACATCTAAGGAATCTGAGACAGTCATAGAAAACTTTCTGAATGAAAAAGCCCAGACACAGACAGATTTAGAGCAGAATTCTTCCAGAATTCCAGAAAAGCTACAAGCAATATGTGGTGGTTTGAATGAGTGTCCCCCCATAGGCTCTAGGTATTCAGACGTTTGTCTCCAGTTGGTGGCACTCTTTTTGGAGGTCTTGGGGTGTGTGACCATGCTGGAGGAAGTGTGTCACTGGGGCAGGCTTAGTGAGTTTAACAAGCCTCGTGGTCTCCAGTCTCTCTCTCTCTGCTTCCTGTGCTCTTTGCGAGATGTGACCCTCGGCTTGCTGCTCCAGATCCAGCCGCCATGCCTCCCACCAAAATGGACTCTAATTCCCTGGAACTGTCAATCATAAGCTCACATAAACTCTTCCTTTTATAAGTTCCTTTGGTCATGGTGTTTTATCACAGCAACAGAAAAAGTGACTAATACAGTAATTTGGTACCAGAGAGTGGGCTGTTGACTGTGAAGAACCTGACTATGTGGATGTTTGGAGAAATGTGGAAGACTTTGGAACTTTGGGCTAGAAAGGCTGTTGACTACTGTAAGCAGAGTTTAAGGGGCCATTCTAGTGGAGGCCTGGAAGAAAGCATGGCTGCAAAAGATGTGGTTCCAGAAGAGGACAAAGACTTAGGCAAGCAACTGGGGTATTTTGATAAAGAGTCTGGCAGCAGTTTGCCCACAGCCCAGATGCTTGCCTGATGCTAAGTTGAAAAGCAATGGACTGATGTCTTTGGTGGAGGATATTTCAAGACAGCCTAATGTAGAAATGGTGGCATGGCTTTTAATGGTGAATATTGTGCAGATCTACAGTGAAGGAGAACAGATGGGGCAGAAGGAAATGCAGAATGTACAGTTTTCATCTGAAAAGTACACTAGGAAGATTAAAGGTGTGGCCAAGACTTGTGAAGGAGAGGCTCCCTTTCATAAGGATATTAAAGTGATTAAGGAGAGGCCTGGAGATTTATGAGTAAACAAAAGAATCAGTACCTTCAGGGAAAGACCACACCCAGCTAATCCTCCAACGAGTCCAGGGCAGAGAAAAGTTGCAAATGTGGTTGAAATAGGCCAGAGTCCATCCCGAGCTTCCAGCCAGATTTGGCAATTTCATTCACGTGGTGCTGGCTTTAGAGGCATGAAGTTTTTAAGAGTGAAGGGGTCTTCAGTTCTTCCTCCACGGTTTCAGAGAGCTGCCAAGGTCAGGCAGAGTGCAGCAGGGATGTCCCTGCATAAAGAAGGCCCTGATAGGCCATTGTGTGAAGCTATGAATGTGAAGCCTGGTTGGCAGTGGAGACCCCAAGAAGACATTCGAGATGCCAGACCTGTGAGATATTTGCCAAAGAGAGCTGCATACAGAGAGTGGTACCAGCCTAAGAAAGAGATGTATGTTGCAAGCAAAGCTGGAAGAGCTGAGCCATCTAAGCCCTTTGGAAGTCACATGCCAGAAGTCACACATGGATCTACTGGACTTGGTTTTTGCCCTGCTGGTTTTAGGTCTTATTTTGGTCTGGTATTTCCTCACTATGCCTCTATTCCTCCCTTTTGGAATGGGAATGTGTATTCGGTTCCACTGTACATTGGGAGTTTGTAATTTGCCTTTTGATTTTACAGGAGCTTACAGTTAGGAGATTGGCCTGAGTCTTAGAAGAGACTTTGGACTGTGGTCTTTTGAATGGCATTGAAACTGGTGGAGACTATGGGGACTTTTGGTGTTGGACTGAATGCATTTTGCATTTTATATGGTCAGGAGCCTATGGGGGCCAGGGAGTGGAATGTGGTGGTTTGAATGAGTGTCCCCCATAGGCTCTAGGTATTCAGACATTTGTCTCCAGTTGGTGGTGCTCTTTTTGGAGGTCTTGGGGTGTGTGGCCATGCTGGAGGAAGTGTGTCACTGGGGGCAGGCTTAGTGAGTTTAACAAGCCTCGTGGTCTCTAGTCTCTCTCTCTGCTTCCTGTGCTCTTTGCGAGATGTGACCCTCGGCTTGCTGCTCCAGATCCAGCTGCCATGCCTCCCGCCACAATGGACTCTAATTCCCTGGAACCATCAATCATAAGCTCAAATAAACTCTTCCTTTTATAAGTTCCTTTGGTCATGGTGTTTTATCACAGCAACAGAAAAGTGACTAGTACACAATACTACCTAATTTTTTCAAAAAGACAGAAACACCCTGAAGGTTCTAAAACATAAAGATCAGTACTGTAGAATTTCTACATCAGAAACAAATAACTGACCCAAAAATCCAATTCATCTTAAATTAAAAATAGGAAAATTTACTTCACATCTATACAACATAAGCACTGTGTAAACTGTGAAGTTTCCAGGAGAACTCCAGTTCCAGGGGAATTGAGACCCTCTTCAGACCTCCGCAGCATTGCACAACATGGGTGCACAAACCTACATGCAGACAGTACATTCATACACATACAACAGATAAATAAAAATTAAAAAAGTATTAAAAATGCTATTAATTTGATGGTTATAAATTTAGAGTCATATTTTACTCTGATTAAAAGTTTTCATCAAAGTGTTATAGTTTTTGGTTTGAAACTAATTTATCATGACATTGTGTCTAAACCACAGTATTTATTTTATGGGACTGTTTAAATGTATAGGCTCATGTCTAATGCTAATGATTTACTCGTTATCAAGTTCGTTCATTGTTAAATTGTTATATGAGTTAAAACTGTTAAATTACACTATAGTCCTTGGTCCTTAAGAATATTAGTTCATTTTAAAAGAATGATCACGGGCTGAAGAGATGGCCTAGTGGTTAAGAGCACTGACTGCTCTTGCAGAGGACCCGGTTTTGATTCCCCAGCACCCATGAGGCGGCTGACAACCATCTTTAACTTCAGTTCCAGGGGAATCTGACATCCCTCTTCTGACTTCTGCAGCATTGCATGACATGGGTGCACAAACCTACATGCAGACAGTACATTCATACACATAAAAAAATTAATAAAATTAAAGAATGATCACTTCTTTTCTAGGATGCATTTTATTTCTATACGTGGGGACAGTTGCCAGGCTTATATAAAATACCTCTAAGCACTCAAGAATATTGGTCATTCAACACCTGTTCCCAGACTTGCAAGAATATCTCACAGTTTATACTAGTGTATTTGTGATAACTGTCCCATCTCATTACAAGGGAAATAAATATTAATTAGTTTGTAAATCTGCACAATTAAGAGTCAATCTCTTTATTAATGATGTTGTGTCTCATGACATAAAGAAAGGATATAAAAACATGAAAAATATTAGACAGGTATTTTTAGGAAGGATTTATAAAGATATGGAGATATTTTAGGAAGCATTTATATAAAGAGGATGAGAAAGTCTATGTAAGTAATAAAAGTCTGAGGGGCTTGGTATGGAAAGAAAAAGATGAGACTGTATAAATAAGCTTAATTTCCTAAGGTTCAGTCAAGTAGGTTAAGAAGCAAAATGTGGGCACTGGAGAGATAGCCTAGCGGTTAAGAGCACCGACGCTCTTGCAGAGGACCCGGGTTAGATCCCGAGCACCCACATGGCGGCTAAGAACCGTCTGTAACTCCAGTTCCAGGAGAACTCCAGTTCCAGGGGAATCCGACACCCTCTTCTGACCTCCGCGGCATTGCACGACATGGGTGCACAGACCTGCATGCAGACAGTACATTCATACACATACAAAGATAAATAATAATAATAATAATAATAATAATAATAAAATTTTTAAGAAGCAAAATGTATCTCTAGTCAAGGTTTGTTTAATGGTGGCCAGTTTTTGTTCAAGCTTTATATGCATATCTGTAGGAGAAGTAAGTCCTGGTGCTCAACATACACTAAGCATGCTCAATTGTAATTTCCCATGGAGTCAACTTGAAATCTGCCTAGCAGCCTGGCAACAGATGATGCAGCCTCATACCGAACCTATGGGAGAAAAGATATGCCAACTGACACACTAACTGCCACCTGCTAAGGACCAATGGGATGCAGGGAGGGGGTATAAAAGTCTGCCTGATTCTTGTAATAAATAAGCCAGCTTTTTCCTTTCACCTGGCTCCTGGGGTCTGTGTAGTCGACTCTGTGCCTTCCTACTCCCGCCCTCAAGAGGCTTGTGTCAGAATGGCAAACTACACATATCACATAGCATTTCAATGTTTAGTAAAATGATAAGATACCTGTATTAAATTAAACTGGTATAACCACTCAAGCTAGTTTACTAATGGCCCAAATAGGATTGTAAATAAAGAGTTGTTAATTTTCAGTCCACTCCTGGCTTGCACTGGACTCCCTGTTACATATTTGGATTAAATGGACACAGAAAAATAGTAGGTTATCTATGGCTACTGAAAGATGTATTGTTTGTTTCTCCCAAGAGTTATTTTGATATTTTTTGTCCTAACAAGATAATTTGGTCCAAAAAACTAGGTTCTATCTTCTTGAACCAGCTGCATGCAGTCAAGAAGAAGACAATTTGGATGGGCTTGGTAATCCTTATCATCTTATTTCCTGTCTCCCAGTATGTGATACAACTCCTACCTTTCTGAGAGAACTATAAACCAGGTTAGGGGGTCTGGAAAAGAAAGAGTCTATTCCTGTTTGTAGTAAATTATAGTAAAGTGTTTACATTTAAGATAAGCATGAACATTGTTTAATTCTCTCTCTTGGACTATGCCTGCTTAACCTATAGTGTTAAATCCCTCTTTCAGTCAGTGTTATACAAGGCTGATTGAATTATTGTCTAAGCCTTATCTAAAATATTATACAGTAATTAAATCTATCAGTCTGGTATAACTTAGCCTTTCTGGATGGATAATGACCATACTTAATGTCCTTTGCAATTCAGGTGAGGGACTTAAGGAACGACTTTGTTTCTTGCCCTCTGAGGCCAACTAAGTCCCAGGGGACTATGTATGAGGGAATCTCTTAAAATGTCCTGCAATTGTGAGTCACCAGTCCTCCTGTGCAAAGAGGTCTTACAGATCCACTAATGGGGCTCTAGCCACTGTCCAGTCTATAAAGACAAAAATTTCTTTGTGCTTCCAAAAGGGAAGCCTGGTCCTGCAAGACCTGACTTTGTCCTCCTGTGAATGGAACTGAGAAATGAAAAGCCAAAAGGAGCTCAAGGCTCCCGCAAAAACCCGAGTGGCCCTTGAGGACCAGAACCTTAACAGAACTTGAGAAAACAAAGCTTGGTTAATTTGGGCTAACTGTATGGACTTAAACACCCAAAAGGAAAGTATAACCAAAAGGTAAGTAATCATTATACTTTCTTTAAAGTCTCAGAGATTGTGCTTCTGAACATTAGACTTAAAGTCATTTAAGATCATATGAGATTTGTTGCTACATAATAAATTTTCCTCTTTGTATTTAGCAACTACTTAAGAGGAAAATCACACTGTGACTATCAGAATTCCTGGAAAGCAGATCCTGAGTCCAGGTTTATGTCTATGAAAGTCAACTATAAACAAGGATAAATAGATTCAACTCATCAAACAATTTGTTTTGTATCTTTTGGTATTGACAATTTTAATTGGCTTTATGTATTTTTTATATGTATTTGCATGCTGTTTAAATTCAGTAATGGCTGACTCTGGGTTGGATCTGGCCCTTCCTTCCCAGACTCAGAATTGTTACCATAATCAAACAGCTAACAGATACATTGACTTCAAAAATATTTATGGTTATTTGTGTGTAATGTATTTATCTTTATTAAGGGTAACTGGTAAAGCTACAAATGTCTAATAACAAATATTTTACTGGGTATACATGGTGTTAGCATAAAACGGTGTTTAGAGACCTCACCCTGCAAATGGACAGTTAGTTGGTCTCCAATGTGCCAGAGAACACCACAAAGACCACTGAATAGTAATGGTCTCCTGCATCAAGCAAGACTCATCAGCTGCACCTAACTTGCTGGGAAATGCAACAATTAGTGGCAGCCAGATATTAGTTCACCAAATGAGTTAATTTGTTATGGCTCCCTTGAGGTCTACCAAGCAGCTAATACCATAAGGTTGCATCCTCTATTGACTAAGAGACATTGTAGGCCTCATCAGAAATTTGTTGTCATCCCTTGGCACAAAAGCAACAGTTCGGGGCTGGAAAGATGGCCTAACAGTTAAGAGCACCAACTGCTCTTGCAGAGGACCTGGGTTCAATCCCCAGGACCCACATGGCAGCTGAGAGCCGTCTTTAACTCCAGTTCCAGGAGAATCTGACACTCTCTTCTGACCTCCGCAGCATTGCACTACATGGGTGCACAGACCTACATGCAGACAGTACATTTATACACATATGAAAATAAATAAAAATTTAAAAAGCAACAGTTCTTAGATCAAATACCTTCTAAACATTTATGCTTGTGCCTATAACATTAATCCTCATGATAATTCATGTTTTTATGACCCTGTACATCTTGATATTCATGTTTTATTAGTAAAATTAAGAATGAGAGCCCTGTATGAGATGCAAACCTGTGGAAAGCAAAGATTGGACATACCCAAGTCCAATGTGTCACTTCTAAAGATAAAAGGACTGTTTTTGCTTCTCACCCTCTCCTGCCCCATTCCCCAAGGCCTAGGGGCCACTCACAGAAGAGGGTGTGTATCATGGTGTAAGGGCTGAGGACACCGGGGTGAGATCACAGCAAATACAGACTGGGCTTTCATTTGGTCAGCATACTTACATGTGCAGCCTTTCCAGCTGGACTTGAAGTTTGGGGGTGCAGCCAAATTGTCTATCAGTTTGAAATATGAGACAGGCATTTGCTAACTGGGTGTGTGCAAATGTCACTTGTATTTACTGGTCGGTTTTCTTTATATTAAGTTTTTATTTGGACATAAATTGGTCTTAGTATTTTACCAGGCAGTCATGGCTATTAGACCACAATTACTAAAATATTATCTGACCTTATCGATGCTAGTACAAAAGTGGGGAGATGTAGGTAAATCCATTTTTAACTTACATATGCATGGGCTAGCATTCCAGCCAGTGCCTCCTGGAGGCACAAGTCAGAGTCATGGAACCTCCCTGGCTATACCCATGAATTGGGATGCGATGATGCAAAGGTCTAGAATTGGACCTTGGGAGGTGAAGTCACACGGCCTATACAATGGTTCTTACATTTGAATAAAGCACAATTCTATATATGGATTCATACTGCCATGTGTCTATATGTTGTCTTTCTCACACGCATGGTTCCTGCATGTTCTTGCCCACCATGGAAATGACTAGGATGAACAATACTGCGGGAGTCACCATTCCAATTTAAAACTATGTTAAATATATTACAGAACTGGAGTCATTACAAAAACACACTACTGGTACAAAAGCAGACATGCAGATTAATAGAACAAAATAGAAGGCCCAAACATGAGTGCAAGCAATGTGAACACCTGAGATTTGACAAAGGTGACAAGAAAACATAATGGAGGAACTATATTATCTCCATCAAATGGTGTTGGTAAAATTCCATCTCAATCTGTAGAATGAAATTGGATCATATATTTCACATGCACAAAAGTCAACTCCAAATGCCCCAAAGAATTCAATATGAAACCTGATTATTTGCTTACTGAACTGCTAGAAGAAAACTTCAGCAGTATCTTCCTAGATGTAGGTGGAAAGAACCTTCTGAATCAAACATCTGTTGCTCAGTTATTAAGCTCAAAAATGAATAAATGGGACTTTACTGAAAGAAAAAGGTGCTTTCTTGCAAAAGAAACTGCCAAGGAAGTGAAAATGAAACCCACTGAGTGGGAAAATATCCTCACCTGCTACACATCTGACAGAGTATTAATATGCAGAGAATACAAATAAAAAAAGAAGAAACAAGAAAACAAATAACACAATAAAAAAAGAAGGGTTAAGAACATTAACAGAAAGTTCTCAAACAATGACATGAAAATGGGTTAAGAAATACCTTAAAAGCTGCTGAACATTCTCGGTAGAGAAATGCACATCAGAACAACTTTAAGGTTTCATCTTCATCTTACAGTAGCCAGATAGGCTATATCTTACAGGGTTCTGCCTATATTTTCTTCTACAATTTCCTGTGTTTCAAATGTCACATTGAGATCTCTGATACATATGAAATTGAGTTTTATGTAAAGTAATAGAGAAGCATCAAATTTCACCCTTATGGGGCTGGAGAGATGGCCTAGCGGTTAAGAGCGCCGACCGCTCTTGCAGAGGACCCGGGTTCGATCCCCAGCACCCACATGGCGGCCGAGAACCGTCTGAAACTCCAGTTCCAGGGGAATCCGACATCCTCTTCTGACCTCCGCGGCATTGCACGACACGGGTGCACAAACTTGCATGCAGACAGTACATTCATACACATACAGAAATAAAAAAAAAAAAAAAAAAAAAAAAAAAACAAATTTCACCCTTATGCATGTGAAGAACCATTTGTTGAAGATACTGTCTTTTCTCCAGTTGTGTTCTTGGTACCCATGTCAAATATACTATGGCTTTCATTGCTTGCACTCCTCTTTGGGTCTTCTCTTTGGTTCCATTGCCCTACACATCTGTTTTTATGTCAACATTATTCCATTTATTTTCATCTACCGTTTACTACTCTTCCTTCACAGCGTTACTTTTAGTTATCTGGGATCATCTATGAATTTTATGATGGATTTTTCTATTTCTCTCTGGAATGAAATTGACGTTCTTTAATTGGATTACTTGATATCTACAAATTGTTTTTGGAAGGCTATTCATTTTATCAACATTAATTCAAGCAATACATGAGCAAAATTTTTCTTTGAATTTCCTTTTTTTCCTTAGTCACTTCCTTCAAAGATTTTAAATTATCATTGTACAGGTTTTTTAAGATCTTTGGATACATTTATTCCTACATATTTCATCATTCTGGTCCACAGTGAAAGAAGTGTTTCCATGAACATATTCTCTGATGGTTAATTATTGGTTTCTGAATACAGGGCTGAATTTTGATGCAGGACTTGGATCAATGAAGCTGCAAGTTACATGGAATCCTCTTCCCTTTAGACTAGTTCTCATATTTCTCCAGGGCACCATGAAAATTGCACAAATAGAAAATCCATTCTGCAACCTGAGCCTTACATTAAATACAAAAATGACTGGCATAGCAATCTATAGTAGGGTAGTATTGCCACTTTTATCTTGAGGGCAATCAATAGCTATCCAATTGGATGTAAAGTCCTCTCAGTTGTAGAGAACTCATGTGTTGCAATATAAACAAAACCATAAAATCATGGCTAGAAATCTCAAAGTAATGTTTGTTTTTTAATATGCTGGTCCACATCTTTGGCATCTCTATATTCATAAAGGTTTTGAGGACTAGGGGGATGATTCAGTGGGTAAAGTTTACAATCTCTTAAGTTGAATACCTTGACTCAATTTATGAATAATTATAAACATATTTGAATATTATCTATTTAATATGCTGCATGTGAAAAAGTGATGGCTGGATTCATATAGGGCTTTGGGGACTAGGTAATCAGTGGGCAATTATTTGTAGGAAAATCATGAAGAACTAAAATTGACTGCCGACATCCAAAAAAGTGAGCATAGTGGCTTATACCCATCATCCCCTCCCTTGCAAGATGAAGAGACCAGGGTCTGGGTACACTCTGGTCAGTAAAGGAAGCTGACCTAGTGATCACTGAGCCAAAGTGAGAGAGAAATTGATAGTCACAATTGAAAGAGACACCTGATTGCTGGGCGTGGTGTGCAGGACTTTAATCCTAGCACTTGGGAGGCAGAGGCAGGAGGATCTTTGTGAGTTCAATGCCAGCCTGGTCTACAGAGTGAGTTCCAAGACAGCTGGGGCTACAGGGAGACCCTGTCTCGAAAAGACTAAATGTCTACACCTAACTATCAAAGAATGTAGCTTAAGAGGGCCCAGAAAGCATGTAATAGCCAGTGGAACAAGACACCTGTGCCTTAATGCATTCAGATATAATAGAGAAGCTACTCCTGCAAAATCTCCATAATATGGTAGCCTAACAAGATCTACATGATGACAAACCATTTGATGTGCCAAAATGGATGAGAGGAAACTCACAGTGTACTACCACAGGATGAAGAGCAACATGGAACCAAGGGAAGCTGAAGGAGAGAGAATCCCTTTGTCTCCAGGGACAAGCTCACTAGGTTATCTAATCTCAAATGGTCATCCCAAAACACAGGTACACATGGTACACTTGAGTAACATTTCATTGTAGATGTATCCCTAAATGTGGGGAGTACTTAAGACAGAAGAGAGAAGAGTTATACATAAATGTGGGGAGTACTTAAGACAGAAGAGAGAAGAGTTATACATAATGCTTAGGTGGTTTGAAAAGCCAAAGGTAAATGTATTGATTAAGCCTACAATAAAATACATACATACTATAGATGTGGGCTCCTGGGGGCTGGAGATATAGCTCAGTGGTTAAAAAGACTGGATGTCCTTGCTAAAACTGAGATTTGAATCCCAGCCCCCACAGGGCAGCTAGGAAGATTTGAAAGTTCAGTTCCAGATGTTCCAACGACATCCTCTTCTGTTTTCCACAGGTGCTCCACAGCATGGATGCACTTAAATACATGTAGGCATAACACTCATACACATAAAATAAAAATAAATGCCATGGATAGTGTTAGGTGTCACCTTGACACCCTTGGGGAGAGAGAACCTCAACTGTGGAATTTTCTCCACTGGACTGACCTGTGACTGTGTCTGTGGGGCACTTTCCTCATTGTTGAGTTATATGGCCCTACCCACTCTGGGCAATGCCACCAGTGGGCAGGTTGTTCCTTCTGGAGTTTGTCATTTTTCTCCCTCTAGTTCTTTCTGGAGTTTGTCGTTCTCACCCTTTAGTTCTTTCTGGTTTGTCATTCTCTCCCTCTAGGTCCTTCTTGAGTTTTTCATTCTCCTTAGTTTTCTGACTTACTTATATTTTTTAATTTCTCTGAATAGGTCTGCAATTGTTTCTCCAAGGTCTGTTTCTTGGGTCACCCCCAGGAGGATCCCACTATAGCAATCTCCTACAAGGTTGGTAGAGCTTGGTGTGGAAATATCCTGCACCTTTCCCATGTTGTCCCTTCATCGTGTCCCTGGCATGTGGGTTTCCCTTTTTTTGCCTGTATTCTGATATGAATCACAAATGCCTTTTCACTGTGTTGAAGGCTTGCTTTCCTTGCCCCCTTCAGATGCTTTTTTTTCTCCTTGTTTATGAAGTGTTGACTTGTCTAGATTTCAAGCTTTCAACTTTGTTTATATATTAGAAGTCTAATTCACTCTTCCCTTTCTGCTCTGAAGGTTCTCCAAAAAAATTCACTTGGACACTCTCTGAGAAATTCCAGTTGTGGGGTGGAGATATGCGTGCCCCGGTACTCTGTGCTTCAGGTAGTCCTGGCAAGTCCCAGACCTAACCACTGTGCACTCCCTTAGTCTCTTTCTTTTTTTGTTGTTGTTTTTTTGAGGCTACAGGTCCATTTTATTCTTTTTTTGTTGTTTTCATTTATAATGTATGTGTACTTTTCACTAGGCTTTTGAACATTCCCCTCTGTTTTTTCTTTTTTTCTTTTTTATATATATTTTCTACAAGATTATCAAATCTAGGCCCATGTTCCCCACCCTATCCCCCCACCCCACCAGAGCTCATGCACTCTGCCAAACATGCTTTTCATCTCTTTCTCAGTCTTTCTCAATATTCTCCATGTGGAAGTTCACTATTTTGAGCAGAAGTTTACTGTTTCAGTCAGTTCTTTGATGCAGTCCTTTCTGTTGTTTTGTTGTTGTTGTTGTTGTTGTTGTTGTTTCCAATATGCATCACTCCCAACTGCTTGGAAAAAAGCTCAAGGGGCTGTGCACAAGAAATACTTACAACTAGGTAATTGGCACTAGCATCCACAGATGAGGGATACCATTCATCGTTTGTTTTTCTTGGACTGTGTTACTTCACTCAGCATGATGTCTTCTAGCTCCAGCCATTTTCCTGCAAAGCTCATGATGTCATCTTTCTTTACTGCTGCATAGAACTCCATTGTGTAGATGTACCACATTTTCTCTATCCACTCATCAGTTGAGGGGCATTTGGGCTGTTTCCAGCTCCTTGCTATTGTGAAGAGAGCTGAAATAAACATGGCCGTGCATGTATCTCTGTGGTGGGGTGAGTCTTGAGGGTACATGCCTAGGAGTGGTATGGCTGGGTTGGGTGGCAAGTTCATTCCAAGTCTTCCAAGGGTTCTCCACACTGCTTTCCATAGTGGCTGTATGAGTTTACATTCCCACCAGCAGGAGATGAGTGTTCCCCTTTCGCCACAACCTCTCCAGCACTTGGTATCATTTGTTTTCTTAATCTTAGCCAATCTTATTGGAGTAAGATGATATCTTAAAGTGGTTTTGATTTGCATTTTCTTAATGATTAGTAATGTTGAACACTTCTTAAGATGTTTCTCAGCCATCTCTAATACCTCACTTATGAAGTCTCTGTTCAGCTCTTTGCTCCATCTATTGAGTGGGTCATTTGTTTTCTTTCTTCTTTGTTTTTTGAGTAGTTTATATATTCTGGAAATAAATGCTTTGTCAGATGTTTCTGCAGTGAAGGTTTCCTCCCACTCTGTGGGATTTCTCTTTACTTCCTTGATCGTTTCTTTTGATGTACAGAAGCTTTTGAGTTTAATGAGGTCCCATTTGTCAATTGTCGACCTTAATTCTTGTGCAGCTGCTGTCTGATTTAGGAAGTCTTTTCCTATGCCTATGTCTTGTAGTCTGCTGCCAACTTTTTCTTCTATCGCCTTCAGAGTTTGGGGTTTCACGCTGAGGTCTTTAATCCATCTGGAGTTGACTTTTGTACAGGGTGAGAGGTAGGGGTTTAATTTCATTCTTCTACAAGTGGTGATCCATTTTTGCCAACACCACTTGCTGAAGATGCTGTCTTTTCTCCATTGTGCCTTCTTGGCCCCTTGTCAAATATGAGATGTCTGAAATTGTATGTGCCCAAGTTTAGATCTTCAGTTTTGTTTCATTGGTCAACAGGTCTGTTTTTGTGCCAGTACCAAGCTGTTTTTATGACTATAAGCCTGTAGTATAGTTTGAAGTCTGGTATAGAGATCCCCCCTATGTTGCTCTTTTCACTCAGGGTTGTTTTGGCTATTCGGGGTCCTTTGTTTTTCCAAATGAATTTAAGGACTTTTTTTCCATGCCTGTGAAGAAACTCCTGGGGATTTTAATTGGGATTGTGTTAAATCTATACAAGAGTTTGGGTAGAATGGACATTTTTACAATGTTAATTTTCCCAATCCATGAGCATGGGAGGTTTTTCCATCTTCTGATGTCTTCTTCAATTTCTTTCTTTAAGGGTTTAAAATTATTGTTGTAGAGATCTTTGGTGTCTTTGGTTAGGTTTGTTTCTAGGTATTTTATTGTTTTTGAGGCTATCGTGAGTGGGAAGATCTCCTTGCATTCCTTCTTCAGTTGCTTGTTGTTGGTGTAAAGAAAGGCTACTGATTTTTCTGGGTTAATTTTGTATCCTGCCACTTTACTGAAGCTGCTAATCATTTCTAGGAGTTTTCTGGTGGAGTTTTTAGCATCCCTTAAGTAAACGATCATATCAGCAGCAAATAGGGATGGCCTGACCTCTTCTTTTCCAACTAGTACTTCTTTAATTTCCTTTTCTTGCCTTATTGCTCTAGCAAGTGTTTCAAAAACTATATTAATGAGGAATACTGATGAGGTTGCAGCCTTACTGAGTTCCTACCTTTAAAGGGAATGTTTCTGTCATTTCCCCATTTAGGATGATATTGGCTATGGGTTTCCTGTATATGCCTTTGATTACATTGAGGAATGACCCCTCCAATCCAATTCCCTCTAGTACTTTAAGCATGAAGGGATGCTGGATTTTGTCAAAGGCTTTTTCCAAGTCAATTGAGATGATGATGTGGTTTCTGTCTTTCATTCCATTTATGTGCTTGATGATGTTTCTTGATTTTTGTATGTTGAACCATCCCTGCATCTCTGGTATGAATCCAACTTGGTCATGATAGATGATCTTCTTGATGTGAGTCTGTATGTGGTTTGCCAGTATCCTGTTTAGAATTTTGGCATCTGTGTTCATTAGTGAGATGGGTCTATAATTCTCCTTTTCAGTTGTATCTTTGCCTGGTTTTGGTAATAGAGTGATGCTGGCTTCATAGAAGGAATTTGGGAGAATTCCCTCTGTTTATATCCTTCTAAACAATTTGAGTAATAGTGGTTGTAGGTCTTTTTGAAATGTTTTATAGAATTCTGCCCTGAAACCATCTGGGCCTGGGCTTTTTTTATTTGGGAGGTTTCTTATTACATCTTCAATTTCTTCATATATTATGGGTCTGTTTAAGCTGGCAATATCTTCTTGGTTGAGCTTTGGTGATTCCCAGGATTTCAGATATTCATCCGTTTCTTCTAGGTTTTCAAACTCAGTAGAGTATAGGTTTTTGAAGTATTCCCATATGATTTTCTGGATCTTTTCCTTGTCTGTTGTGATATTTTCCCTTTCATCATGGATTGTATTGATTTGGAGTTGTCCCTTCTTTCTTTGGTTAACTGGGGTAGAGGTCTGTCTATCTTGTTTATTCTTTCAAAGAACCAAGTTTTGGACTCATTGATTTTTTTTTTGTCTTGTTTTCTTTGTTTCTATTTCATTGATTTCTGCTCTGATTTTTGTTATCTCTTCCTGTCTGTTGCGTTTAGGGTTCATCTGTTGATGCCTCTCAAGTGCTTTTAGCTGCAGTGTTAGATCATTCACTTGGGCTCTTTCTGTTTTTCTAATGTAGGCACCCAGGGCTATAAACTTCCCTCTTAGGACTGCTTTTAAGGTATCCCATAGGTTTCGTTGTGTTGTATTGTCATTGTCATTCAGTTCCAGGAATGCTTTTATTTCTTTCTTTATCTCTTCCTTGACCCATTCATTATTCAAGAGTGTGTTGTTTAGTCTCCATGTGTTCTTGTAGGCAATAGGGCTTATCCTGGTGTTGATATTGAGCTTTATTGCACTGTGGTCTGATAGAATGGATGAAATTATTTCAATCTTTTTGTATTTGTGGAGGTTTCTTCTGTGTCCCAGTATGTGGGTGATTTTGGAGAATGTTCTGTGGGGTGCTCTTTCTTTATAATCTTGTACTTCTTTAAGTATGTTCACAATTGTGCTTCTGATATCTGTGTCCTGGGCCATCCCCAGGGGTATCCCACTGTAGGAATCTTCCACAGGGTTGGTAGAGCTTGGTGTGGGATTATCCTTCACCTTTCCCGTGTTGTCTCTTCTTCGTGTTCCTGGCATATGGGCTTCTCCTTGCCTGTATTCCAATGTGAGTCCCAAATGCCTCTTCACTGTGTTGAAGGCTTGCTTGGCTTGTCTCCTTCAGATGCCTTCGTAATCCCAGTTGGCAGGGGGAGGGGGGTACCTGTGCTTCAGGTGGTCTTGGGAGATCTCCGATCTCAAGACTCACACAACCCCACCTCTTATACCAGCTGGGAGGATAACTCTGCCCCCACAGCCACAAAAGCCAATTAAGCCAAAGACAACTAGATTAACTAGATTACGTCAAACAACAATCTGCCTTGCTGAAGCACCCAGCTCCTACCTACCTACCTGCCCTTCAGGTGGTCTTGGTCTCTTTCTAAAGCTGAGATTAAAATAAGCGCATTTTTAAAAACTGATGCAAAAACAGTCAAAATCTGTAGGCTATTAAGTAACTTGCAGAATGGTTACTGAATAAGGAATTAAAAAACAGAAAAGGATGATTTGGACACAGATAATCAGTTGGGGGTATTCAAACATATCTACCAAAAAAATGACGTCTTAACCCTAATCATTATGACTTGAATGATACAACACATGAGTATATAAAATAATTTTTAGGCCAATGCTTTCTGGGATATTAAAAATTCATTGAAAAATATTCAAAATATTAAGAAACTTTTGTACTTTTAGTATCGTTTATCATCAGAATTCAAAATTTAAGTACCCTCCAATTCTGTTTTCCAGGATATAATATATAACAGCAAAGACTGTCCAAAACCATAAGCTTCCAGCAGACCTTTGGCTCACAGGACTGTAGAGAATGGTTGGAGAACCACAGCTGATACTACAAAACACAGTTTTTATTTCTTGCTTTTGTCTTTCTACCTGTGAAGTGCAAAACAATTGTTGAAACATCAGACACATTTCTTTCTATTTCATTAAACTAATTGCAAATCAAAATGCTCTGCTTGTTATGCTTAAAACGGGGGATTTAAAAGGCCTGGCTATCTGCCATTTTAGGATATAAACCCAACAACTCTTCTACACTACACACACACACACACACACACACACACACACACACGATACATTTCATTAAGGAATACCTCGATGCAGAACTGAGAAAATAATCCATTTCTTCATGGCACAGAGTATGTCCCCTCTCTGGACCTGTACTCTGGGTATTCTTTCCTCTCAAACTCCGCATACCATCTTCCTTGATGTCCCTATGCCAAGAGGTTCTGAGATTGGGATGTGTTCTCAGACCTGATGCTACCACTGTTCTCATGTCCCTGAGAAGCAGGGTCACAGCAGAGAAGTAAAGATGTCTGACACACACCACCCAATCAATGTAATTGAGAGCAGAATAGACTCAGGGTAGGGAATCATATGATCATTTAAATAGATGCAGAAGAGTACTTTGACAAACTTGAAGAATATCATTTAGGTTACATCTCTTTAAGATATCACACCCTGAGGCAAAGGCAGGCGGATCTTTGTGAGTTCAAGGCCAGCCTGGTCTACATAGTGAGTTCCAGAACAGCTGGGGCTACAGAGAGACCCTGTCTCGAAAAGACAAAAAAAAAAAAAAAAAGATATCACACCCTGAAAAACTAGGAGTAGAACAATCATAGCAATTATAATAAGTATTTCTTACATAAAAGAAAACAATACTGTTACAAGGAGAACAAACTATTTACTCTAAAACTACGAAATAAGAGAATGTCTGCTATTTAAACTCATATTCAATTCAGTATCTAATTTTTTACCAAAGAAAAAGAGATAAAAACAAATACTATCCAAATAACAGAAGAATAAATCAAGTTATATATATTTTAACATCATTTAACCAACTACAGACTTTCCCAGAAAACTCTAGACCTGAAAATATCCTTTAGCAAAGTTTTAGAATGCAAAATGAAATATACAAGAATCAGAAATGTTTTCATCTATCAGTCAGTAACATCCTGAGAAAGAAGTCCAAAATGCCATTGAAAATAAGCTCAGAAAAATAAAATGAATACTACAACTCTACATAAACAAAATGGTATAAGATTTTCATCACAATTTTGAAAATTTTAAGAAGGAAATCAAGTAACTCAATATAAAGCAAAAATCAACTCATACTGATGTATCTATCAGCAAACTACATATAGTTAAAATGATCCATGAACATAAGGAAACAGGGACTTTCAGGATGGTGGACAGTAACTGTTGAAAACATGTGGTATTGGTGGGATCCTGTACTAGGCCCACAGGGGCTCAGTAAGACAGGGGAAGTGAGCACTAGGCCCATGGGGACTCAGTAAGGCAGGGGAAGTGGGCACTGGGACGGGCCTATCCTGAGAACCTTTGCAACTGGTTGCTGCCTAGTGAATAACTTGCACAGAAGGGTACAAATGCTTGACCACATAGGACTTAACACATATGACAATGTATGAAGTCTGGTGTAGGGGATACGTGGGAGTAAAGATGGGGGAGAGTTTCTAAATTTGATTAAGAACAATTGGATGAAATGCACAAAAACTCAAAAAAATCCATCTTACCAAAAGAATTTCTACATTCAGAGAAATTTCTAGTAAACAAAAATGTAATATTCCACAGAAACAAATAAAAGCAATTTTCAAATATTGATGGAAAAATAAATCATTCACAAATCATAGCAAACAAGCAGTGCTAAGGAGTCAGGACACTTGATTTCAAATGCTGTTTCTGAGGTGTAGTTTTAAAAGCACCCCGTTTCCTAGGGACAAAGAGACATAACCAACTGGAATATCTTAAAGGATTCAAAAATAAAATCATACATGTACATCCATCTCTCAAGCAAGCTGTGAAAACCTGTCAGCAAACAAGGACTTTTCAGTAAACAGGGCTCAGAAAATTTACATCAGTGAAAGAAGATCAGTATCTGTCACGTCACACATACATACACATATCACTCGAATTGGAGGATTTTTTTTTCTTCCCTAAAAGATGTCATCTTTTCCTTAAGGAAGTGCTCAAAGGTTCCTCCTTGGCAACCCCAAACAACCATCAATCCTGCACATTTGCTCCACATTAGCAATACAAGTTGGAGAGAACAACAACAAAAGAACTGAAAAAAAAAAACTTCTGGAAAGACTCAGAAAAAGATGCAAGACATGTATGGCAGAGTGCAGGGACTTGGGTGGGATGGGGGGCATGGAAAAGGAAGCGACTCTAGATTCAATCGAGAAATGATATATGACTGATGGAAAAAGTTTAATAATAATAATAATAATAATAATGGGAAAAATCTTTCCAAAAATCTATCAAAGACCATGATGTAAGTCAAGAAACAGAAAATATTGACAAGAAAATAGATAAAAATTATTGGTATAGGTAAAGAAAATGATGTACTGTTCAAACACTAATAGCTTGGGAATAATTCCAAAGTCAACAAACAGGTGACTTCAAAGTAAACAGTCTCTGCAAGGCAAAGAAAAAATTAATTGAGTTAAGTGATAGCTAAGAATGAAAGAAAACTCCACCAACAGTTATTCAACTATAGTATAGGCATAAATATCCATAACGCATAAACATATTAAAACTGTGTCCTTTTTCTTCTCTTCCAAACTGTTCCTTGGGGCAGGGGAAAGGGTGATGCAGTTGTCACGTGGAGGTCAGAGCTCCCTACCATCTCTCTTTCATGAAACTTTGCTCTTATGAGCTTCTTTTTTTTTTAATTTTTGTTTATTTTTCTCTATGTGTATGAATGTACTGTCTGCATGCAGGTCTGTGCACCCGTGTCGTGCAATGCCGCGGAGGTCAGAAGAGGGTGTCAGATTCCCCTAGAACTGGAGTTCTCCTGGAATTGGAGTTTCCGACGGTTCTCAGCCGCCATGTGGGTGCTGGGGATCGAACCTGGGTCCTCTGCAAGAGCAGTTGGCGCTCTTAACCGCTAGGCCATCTCTCCAGCCCCATGAGCTTCTTTATCAACCGCTCTCTACTGCAGTATGAAGCTTCTGTGAGGAGGGCTGGGATCAACACTTGGCTATGGGTATAAACATGAGTGTTTATGAGGCAATTTGACAACACGACCATATAGGGAAACAATAACAACACATTGAATCCTAGGGCCAGGTACCTTGACAGTCATGGGCTCTTGAGTGGTTTACAGAACTGAATATGTGATCCCTCCTTTGCAGTGGGCTTCAAATCTAATCATAAATCACTTGGTTACCCCCATAATGTCATGTCATTATTGCTCGGGAAGACATCAAATGCCTGGCAAGTCATTATTGTGGCTTGCAGGATCTTCTGGGATAAAACACTGACCAAGGTAATCCGGGGGAGAAAGGTTTATTTTTGCCCATCCATCATGGAGGGAAGCCAGGCTCAAGAAAGGACCCGGAAGCAGGAAGTGAAGGAGAGACCATTCGGGAATGCTTCTTGTTCTTGCTTGCTTCCCCTGGATTGCGCAGAAACCTTATACAGCCCAGACCCACCTACCCAGTAGTTGGACCAACCCTGTGGTTTGAACCCACCTACATCAATTAGCAGCCAAGAAAATGCCCCACAGATTGTCTGATGGAGGGAATTCCTCAATTGTCCGTCCTTGTTGTGTCAAGTAGACAAACAACATCAGCTATCACAAGCCCACCCTTGGTCAACTCGACACACAAATACATGAATCGTAAACCATACACCTTTTCCTTCCCCTTAGCTCTCAGTTCAATATCACAACACAGAACACAATTCAAACTTACAGTCCTAGAGTCTTTAAGAATTCAATACTGTACGGGGGCTGGAGAGATGGCCTAGCAGTTGGGAGCACCAACTGCTCTTGCAGAGGACACAGGTTCGATCCCCAGCACCCACATGGCGGCTGAGAACCATCTTTAACTCCAGTTTCAGGGGAATCCGACGCCCTCTTCTGATCTCTGCGGCATTGCACTACATGAGTGCACAAACCTACATGCAGACAGTACATTCATACACATAAAAATAAATACATAAAATAAAATAAAATAATTCAATACTGTAAAAGTCAAAAAGGTCACTTTACAAACAAGTCTCTTAATTGCGTTTCTGAAAACTATAAAAAATTACAGTTCTTGGGGGGCTGGAGAGATGGCCTAGCGGTTAAGAGCGCCGACCGCTCTTACAGAGGACCCGGGTTCGATCCCCAGCACCCACATGGCGGCCGAGAACCGTCTGAAACTCCAATTCCAGGAGAACTCCAGTTCCAGGGGAATCCGAGACCGTCTTCTGACCTCCGCGGCATTGCACGACACGGGTGCACAAACTTGCATGCAGACAGTACATTCATACACATAAAGAAATAAATAAAATTAATTTAAAAAATTACAGTTCTTATTTCAAAAGGGAAGATCTAGGGCAGAGAACAATCAAAGGGAAGGAAAACCAAGGTCCAGCAGCGTAGCTTCAAAGCCTTGTAGCTCAATGTCTGACCTCTGGGACTCCCTCATGATATTTGGATCCAAGGGGCTTGGACAGCTCCATTTTTTTTATTTTTTTTTCATATGTGTATGAATGTACTGTCTGCATGTAGGTTTGTGTACCCGTGTCGTGCAATGCCGCAGAGGTCAGAAAAGGGTGTCAGATTTCCCTGGAACTGGAGTTAAAGACTGCTCTCAGCCGCCATGTGGGCACTGGGGCTCAAACCCGGGTCCTCTGCAAGAGCAGTCGGCACTCTTAACTGCTAGGCCATCTCTCCAGCCCCCATTTTTTATATCTTCAGCACACACAGCTTGTTTTCTAAGCTAAGGGTGGCCCTACTACATACCTGCTGATATCTTTGGTACATGTCTCACAGTGCTAGAACCTCCAATATTCTGGTGGATAATCTTGATGTGTTCTTGCATTCCATATTTGAGTACATTATTGATAATATTTGTGTCTATATTCATCAGGGAGATTGGTCTATAATGTTTTGCCATTTGAGAAATACTGAGTTCATAGAATAAATTTTCCATTTTATGGAAAAATTGGAGGAGTGTTTGTATTAGTTCTTCCTTGAAGGTTTGGTGGAATTTTGTGTTGTACCACCTGATCTTGGGCCCTTTTTACTTGGGAGGTTTTTTATTTTATTTGAGCATTTGTACAACCCATACAGTGGTTCTCAATCAAACCCCATCCCTCCACGCATAAATCTCCCATCAGAACTCAAGCATTACAACATCCAAGCCAATCCCTATCCACTCAGGCTCCCAAACCCAGACATTTTTCTGTGCAAATAGATCCACTGCAGTCTAGTCAACATATCTAGGAATCCTAGGCAAGGCATACTCTTCCTCACACAACAGTACTCAGTCTCTTGTAGTTCTCAGTCCAGGGTCAGTCTCCTACCCAAACCTCTTGCTCCACTTTGAAACCTTGTCCCACTTGGCATGGGTCCCCTGCCTGATGCCAACATTGCCGTAAGTTCACACTTGAAAACTTACAGTTGATTGTAAGTCACTCTTATCTAGCTTCATACACCAGCCCTGCCTCTTACAATTTTTCCACCTGTCTTCTGCAATCATCCATGAGCCGTGTGTGAGATCTAATATAGGGGCCACATCCAGGGATATGCACTCTAGAGACTCCCATTCTTTGAAGCTGACTAATTGTGACCTTCCGTTTGCATCACACTCCATTGTGAAATGGAAGCTTTACTGTGAGAATTGAGGGATGCACTTATTTTCCCTCTCCCCCTCATTCTGCATGTAGAAGTTCAAATGTAGATGTCTCTCCTAGGAATGGGGATTTTTTTCAAATGTGTATGTTCTGCGACTGACCAATTGTCAGATTCTGCAGTGCCTCTATCTGTTGCAAAGAGTACTTTTTTTTCTTTTTTTTTTTTTAATTAATTTTTATTGATGCTTTGTGCATTTCATACATTTTTTCCAATTCAGTTCAGGCTTATTTCCCTTCCCCCCCCCCCCCCACCCCATCCCAGATCATGCATTCTGCCATAACTGTCCTGCATCTTTCTCTCTTTTTTTTTTTTCATTTTTAGCTATAAGTGATAATCCATGAGTACAAGCATCCTTCATGCAAAACCTATCTGCAGGCTGTTGTGCCCAAACACCTACAGCCCCACCATCCAGTGGGGGGTGACAGGTTGTTTGTTCAATCAAGTTGATCAAATGAGTGTCCAGACTACATTGCTGTAGTTTCACCATTCACCCCGATCGCAGCCCTTACATTCTACCACGCCCCCTCTTCCGCAGATTGTTCCCTAGGCTTAGAAAAGGGGCACAGGTGGATGAGAGGTAAAACAGTCCACTCTCTCTGGAGCTGTTGACTTGGAGTACTTTTTTGGTGAATGGAATATGATATGCTTTTCTATAAGATTACATAGTTAGTGTGTATTAAGAAATTTCATTTGTCAGAGCTGGAGAGATGGCCTAGCGGTTAAGAGCGCCGAATGCTCTTGCAGAGGACCCAGGTTCGATCTCCAGCACCCACATGGCAGCTGAGAACCGTCTTTACCTCCAGTTCCAGGGGAATCTGACACCCTTTTCTGACCTCCACAGCATTGCACGACACGGGTGCATAAACCTACATGCAGAAAGTACATTCATACACATAAAAAATAAATAAAATTTAAAAAAGAAATTTCATTTGTCTAGAGATATAATACAGATAGTCTTTTTTCCAGGCTCTATGCCCTCTCCAGCCTTGTGCATTTGGCTGAGTTTACAGGGGCTCTCGTGGGTTCACTCCCATTGAAAAGGTTCAAAGTCCGATTAGATAGCTGTTGATCACCCCAGACAAAAGTGCATGCCTCTACTGCACCAGTAGAGGTAGTGTGCTGGGCAGCTCATCATGGTTGTTAGCTTTGGAGCTGGGTTGTACCATTGACTGACTTTCTTCCTTAGCAGTGTGCACATTGTCTAGCATTATCTGCACTTAACTTCAGATAGAAAGGCTCCAGGTCAGTTCCTGTTCCATTAATCTAAGTCCTATTCTCGAAGCATGTCCTGTTCTGAACAGTAGGGTCTTATTTTCTATTTCTGGTAGATGATCAAGAGCTTTGGAGATAGCCTGCTTTGTTTTGAGACTCTTGGATCATTCTCACCAACCATTCAAAGGGAGGTGTCCTCTGTCTTGCACTGTGTTCCCTGCACACAGCCAGCGGGTTGCACAACCCATGCACTGATGTTCAAAGAGTGTATGTGAACTTCTCATGGGGTCTGGGGGGCATCACATTATACTCTGTTTACTAGCCTCTCAAGGTCCAATCATCTCTACTCTTTCTTCTTCCCTTCCCACCCTCTCTCTTCCCTCCCCATTCCCAGCACCGCACCATCCCCAACCCCCTCTCCTAACCTCCCCCACCTCACACCATGACCCCTGCTTATCTCCCCTCTTCCCCTCCGAACCCAACACTCCCACCCTCCCGATCTCCCCCCTAGTAACATCTGTTCCTTGCTGTCCCCCGGCTTGGGGATTTCTTTTCCTTTACTTCCATGTATCTTTTCCAATTTCTTGGCTCCTGGTGTTCTGTCAGGATATATACTCACATAAGGGGATTGATGCTATAGTCCACAATTGAGAGAGAACATATATGGCCTAGTTTTTGCCTTTGTGTTACTTCACTCAGAATAACACTCTCTAGTTCCATCCATTTACCTGTGAATCTCATAATCTCATCTTGTCTTACTGCAGAAGTATACCCCATTGTGAGGATGTACCACATTTTCATTATCCATTCATCAGTTGTGGAATCCATTCATTATCCATTCATCAGTTGTGGAATCCATTCATTATCCATTCATCATTTAGGTTGTTTCCATTTCTTTGCTACTGTAAAGAGAGTAGCAACAAACAGAGGTACACAGGTATCTTTTCGATATGATGAGTTTGGGGGGTATATGCCAAGGAGTAGTATAATTGGGTCATATGGTAGGTTCGGTTTTTACTTTTCTGAGAATTCCCCCACAGTGCTTTGCATAGAGGCTGCCCTAGTCTGCATTCCCACCAACAGTGAGTGAATATTCCCCTTTCTCCACACCCTCACCAGCATCTTGTGTCCTTCGTTTTCATGATCTTAGATTGGGGTAAGATGGAATCTTAAAGTGTTTTTTTATCTACATTTCTCGAATTACTAAGGATGTTGAGCAGTTTTTAAGGTGTTTCTTAGCCATTTTTATTTCTTCATTTGAGAATTCTCTGTTCATATCTGTAGCCCATCTTTTTATGGGGTCATTTATTTTCTTGCTACTTTGTTTTGTGACTTCTTTGTATATTCTGGATATTAATTCTCTGTTGGATGTGTAGCTGGTAAAGATTTTCTCCCACTCAGTGTGTTTCCTCTTCACTTCCTTGGCTGTTTCTTTTGCTGTACAGAAGCTTTGTAGCTTAATAAGACCCCACTTATTGATTGTTGACCTGAATGCCTAAGCAGCCAATGTTCCATCAAGAAAGTCTTTTCCGCCAGGTGTGGTTGTTCATGCCTTTAATCCTAGCACCTGGGAGGCAGAGACAGGCAGATCTTTGTGAGTTCAAGGCCAGCCTGGTCTACAGAGTGTGTTCCAGGACAGCTGGGGCTACAGGGAGACCCTGTCTCGAAAAGACCAAAAAAAAGAAAGTCTTTTCCCATGACTACATCTTGGAGGGTACTGTCTATGTCTATGTTTTCTTCTAGCAGTTTCAGAGTTTCAGATTTTATATTGAGGTCTTTGATCCACTTGAAGTTGACTTTTGTGCAGGGGAAAGATAAGGGTCCAATTTCATTCTTTTACAGGTGGTCATCCAGTTCTGCCAGCACCATTTGCTGAAGATGCTTTCTTTACTCCATTAGGTATTCTTGGTTCCTTTCTCAAATATCAGTTGACTGAAAGTTCATGTACTCAAGTTTGGGTTTTCAATTCTGTTCCACTGATCTAGAGCATATTTTATTCCCCTATTATGCTGTTTTATGACTATAGCTCTGTAATATAGTTTGAAATCTAGTATAGTAATCTCCCCCTCAAATGCTCTTTGTGCTCAGGGTTGCTTTGGCTATCTGGGATCTTTTGTGCTTTCATATGAATTTTAGGATGTTTTACTTCCAATTCTGTGAAGAATTTCATGGGAATTTTGATTGGGAATGCATTGAATCTATATATTACTTTTGGTAGGCCGGCCATTTTTTTAATTTATTATTTTTTAATTTTTTTCTTATTTATTACCTTTTTATGTGTATGAGTGTACTGTCTACATGCAGGCCGGTGCACTCATGTCATGCAGTTCCACAGAGGTCAGAAGAGGATGTAAGATTCCCCTGGAACTGGAGCCTCCATGTGGGTGCTGGGAAACAAACCCGGGTCCTCTGCAAGGTGCTCTTAACCACTGAGCCATCTCTCCAGGCCTGGTCATTTTTTAAGGCCTGGTCATTTTTATTGTATTAATTCTTCCCATCCATGAGCATGGGAGGTCATTCCATCTTCTGGTGTCTCCCTCAATTTCTCTCCAAAGATTTAAAATTATCAGTGTAGATATCTTTAATGTCTCTCCTCAGGCTTATTCTAAGATATTTTATTTTTATTTTTTGAGGCTATTCTGAATGGGAGGGTTTCCATGTACTCATTCTTCAATTGCTTGCTATTGGCATAGAGAACGGCTACTGATCTTTTGTAGATTAATTGTGTAACCTGACACTTTGCTGAAAGTGTTAATCATTTCTAGGCATTTTCTGGTAGAATTTTTGGCATCTCTTAGGCATAATATCATATGATCTGCAAAAAGGGGACAGTTTGACCTCTTCTTTTCCAATTAGTACTCCTTTAATTTCCTTCTCTTGCCTTATTGCTCCAGCAAGAGGACTGGAGATAGCAGACAGCCATGGCAGGATCCTGATTGTAAGGGGAATGCTTCTAATTTTTCTCCATTTAGAATACAATGTTGGCTGTGTGTTTGTTGTATATAGCTTTAATCATGTCAAAATATGCTCCCTCCAGTCCAGCTCCCTCTAGGACTTTAAACATAAAGGCATTTTGAACTTCATCAAAGGCTTTTTCTGTATCAATTGCGATGATGCTTTGATTTTTGTCTTTCACTCCATTTATTGATTTATGACATTTATTCATTTATTGACCTATATATATTGAACCATCACTGCATCTCTAGAATAAATCTGACTTGATCATAGTTGATGACCTTTTTGATGTGTGCCTGTATGCAGTTGGAAGTATTTTGTTGAGAATTTTTGCATCTATATTCATTTAGCATATAGGTCTATACTTTTCTTTTTTGCTTGTATCTTTACCAGTTTGGGTATTAGATTGATGGCTGCTTCATAGAAGGAACTTGAGATTTCTCCCTGTTTCTCTTTTTAAATAACTTAAGTAATATTGGTTGTAGAGCCTCTTTAAATATCTGCAAAAGCTGTACAAAAAGCTACTGCTAAAAAAAAACTACTGCTTGTAAGCCATTTTAAAATAATGGTATATATATAATTTAGGGAGCTGGAGAGATAACTCCGTGGTTAAGAGCATTGGGTACAGAGCACCTGGATTCCATTCACAGGACCCACAGGACAGCTAACTATTGTCTGTAACTCCAGTTCTAGGGGATCCAGTGCCCCCTAGAAGCTTCTCACCTCTGCAGGAATTGCATAGCATTCATGCCCTTATACACATGCAGGTAATACACTCGGACCCATACAATAAAAATAATAAATAAAATTTTTAAAATATATATAATTTAGAAGGCAGATACAGCACAGGGTTGGTCATACTGCTCTTAAAAACCTTGAGTCATTCAACAAAAATCCCAGTTCCAGTTGCTGGATATGTAATTAAGAATGAATTATGAGTGAGAGACACTCCAAAGACCCCTAAAAGCTGCAAAAGCTGATGGAGCTAGAAGCCATTATGCTAAGTGAAGTAACACAGTCCCAGAAAAACAAACGATGAATGGTATCCCTCATTTGTGGATGCTAGCACCAAATCCATAGTTGTAAAGCAAACTGAGTAATGTTAATGTTATACTTTTTTTATCTGAAAGCAACTGTACTGTTGTGAATCCCTGCCAGGTGTGGTGGCACACGCCTTTAATCCTAGCACCTGGGAGGCAGAGGCAGCTGGATCTTCATGAATTCAAGGCCAGCCTGTTCTACAGAGTGAGTTCCAGGATAGCTAGGGCTACAGGGAGACCCTGTCTCGAAAAGACCAAAAGAAGAAGAAGAAGAAGAAGAAGAAGAAGAAGAAGAAGAAGAAGAAGAAGAAGAAGAAGAAGAAGAAGAAGAAGGAGAAGAAGGAGAAGAAGAAGAAGAAGAAGAAGAAGAAGAAGAAGAAGAAGAAGAAGAAGAAGAGGAGGAGGGAGAAGAGAGAGAGAAAAAAATGTGAATCCCTTAATGAGATCTAGAATTAACCTACCACTTATTTTCAGACTTTGTAATTTTGGTATATGAGTAGAGGGTATGTATGCATATTTTAGAGTAATATAAAAGTAAAGGAAAAATGTGAATTCCTAAACATGTTTTGGAATCAGCTTATAGTTTATTTCAGATGTCATAATTTTGGTATATTTTTGACATATATATCCATATTTTTGAGTAATACAAATTGGAAGGAACAACAACTAAAGCACTCATTCAAAGAACTGACTGAGGGCTGGAGAGATGGTTCAGTGGTTAAAATTGTCGACTACTCCTGCAGAGGACTCGGGTTCAATTTCCAGCACCCACATGGCGGCCAAGAGCCATCTTTAAGCCAGGCATGGTGACACATGCCTTTGGTCCTAGCACTCAGGAGGCAGAGGCAGGCAGATCTCTGTGAGTTCAAGGCCATCCTAGTCTACAGAGTGAGTCCCAGGCCAGCTGGACTATTAGGGAGATCCTGTCTCAAAAAGACAAGAAAGAAAAAAGAACTGACTGAAACAGTAAACTTCTGTCCCAAACAGTAAACCTCTGACTAGAAAAACTTTTAAATGACTGAGAAAAAGATGCAAGACATGTATGGCAGAATGCATGAGCTCAGATGGAGTGGGGGGGGGCATGGCAAGGAGACTGAGTCTAAATTTGATTCAGAAATGTTGTATGAAATGCACAAAACTTGAACAGAAATAACTTAAAAATTAAAAGGAGAAATGAGAAAAAAACAGCAAAAGCTCTTGGCATTTCTCTTGGTTGTCTGCTGAAAATAGTTGCTATGATCCTGTTGCTGGAGACACCACACACCTTGCTTGCAAGATATAGAGAGTCCTAGCTGAAAGGAAGCTGGAAGCATCCTCTCTGCTGGCTTGCTCACACAGCTGCCTGAAGGTGCTGTTTAGGCTTCTAGAGGAGAAAAGGCATTAACATTCTTAGACATCTGTGAACCCTAAAAACTAATATCAACCAGTCCAGCAAGATGGGTATACCAACGTAACAGTAGCACAATCTTTATGTGTATAATGAACACCTCCATGATTCTACTTCATATCCACTTCACAAGAAAGAATCCATGTGTATAAACTGCTCAAAAGCCCATGGCTGTGGAAGGATAAGACCCTGTGGGATGAATCACTACTGTTGCTTAGTTTAGCTACAGTAACAAAGCTCAGAACTGCCTACTAAATATTTATATTCACACCTACAGGCAAGTTCCACTCTAAGCCTCAATAAGAGAAGCTTCTCTTTGCAGTGATCTGCAGTGGACCTAGAGACTCACAGCTACTCAAGGTGCTGAGAATAAGTGACAGTTTAACGATCATCCCTAAACAGGACATATCTATCACCCCTCTCCAGCTCAGACAATCATGGTAAGAAGGTGCAGAAAGAATGTAAAATCTGATACAGATGATACAAATGCTGATAGAGCATCTTTGGCTGTCTTTGCTGACCTGCAACGAGACTGTGCCTGTCAGAATAAATCAGGCATTAGGGAGGTATTCTCAGGGCCCCAAACCTCTCTTTTGAATTTTTATGACTGATGGATTTGGGTGAAGGGGCAGATACTGTTTTCTGTTGTGTGCCTACTGAGGAGCCCACCAGGCTCCAATGGATACTGCCAGCCTCACATAGACGATAGTGGCTAAACTCAGTGGGCCACAGAATAAAACAAAAAGATATCAGTGTGGAAAAGACACTTATAGGCAGATGGGAAAGGGGCAGGAGGGAGTGTTGCCAGGAGTCTGGAAGGAGATAAAATAGGATGGGGTGAGATGAAAGAGAATGCATTTATACATCTGTGAACTTGTCAAGACATGACATCCAGATTATTGTTGTATTTAGTGCCCTAAGTGTGTACAACAGTGGAAAATGTGCTTCACACCTAAGTTTAGTTCACAGCATGCTTGCTCTCAAGGAAGTGCAAAATGTGATGTGATTGTAAACTTTAAGAAATATCTTACATAAGACTTTCAACAATAAAATTATTTATTGGGATAATTCCAGAGGCCATGAGACAGTTACAAATGCCAAGCTTATAAATAGGAAACATGGGCACTTGAAGCTAAGAGAATGACAAGCTAAACGTGTTTGGAAAAAAAAAAGACTGAGAGAAAGATGCAGGACAGTTATGGAAGAATGCATGACCTGGGGTGGGGAGGGGAGGAAAAGAAAGGGGAATATGCCTGAACTGAATTGAAAAATGATGCATGAAATACACAAACCATCAGTAAAAATAATAAATATGGGTAAAATGGACATTTTTACTATATTAACTTTTCCAATCCATGAGCATGGGAGGTCTTTCCATCTTCTGATGTCTTCTTCAGTCTCCTTCTTCAAGAGCTTATAATTTTTGTTGTAGAGATCTTTGGTGGTTTTGGTTAGGTTTATTCCTAGGAATTTTATTGTTTTTGAGGCTATTGTGAGTGGGAAGGACTCCTTCTTCAGTTGCTTGTTGTTGGTGTAAAGAAAGGCTACTGACTTTTTTTAGGTTAATTTTGTAACCCACTATTTTACTGAAACTTTTAACTGTTTCTAGGAGTTTTCTTGTGGAGTTTTTAGCATCCCTTAGGTAAACTATCATATCGTCTGTATATTCAATGCAATCCCAATTAAAATCCCAAGGATTTTAACAACTACTATGGAAAGCAGTATGGAGAACCCTCAAAATGAGCCTACCACCTGACCCAGCCATACCACCTCTGGGAATATATCCATCAGACTCTTCATACCACAGGCTTGAGGAAAAAAATTCTTAAATTCATATGGAACAACAAAAGACCCTGTATTAGTCAGAGTTCTCTAAAGAAACAGAAGCAACAGGATGAATATATATAGCTATATACAATTTATTGATTTGCTCACGTGACAGAGTTCAAGGATTCCAACAGTAGCTGCACCACACTGGAAAGGCCGAGATGAGAATCCAGGGAACTGCTCAGTCTGCAAGGCTGGATGTCTCAGTAGTCCCAATCCAGTGCTGAAGGCCCAAATGGGTTCCAGGAGATCTGCCGGTCTCA
Organism: Rhizomys pruinosus; assembly: GCA_009823505.1. NCBI lineage: Eukaryota > Metazoa > Chordata > Mammalia > Rodentia > Spalacidae > Rhizomys > Rhizomys pruinosus. The sequence goes on from VZQC01014891.1 coordinate 2,400,090, forward strand.
GTACACGCTGGGATCTGAAAGGTTGATCACAGCAGCAAGACAAACTCACCAGATGAGAGAGGCAAGCCGCAGGAGAAAAA